>APFE030149957.1:119756-135751 GCA_000404065.3 Pinus taeda | reverse complement strand
GCACTTATCTTCATCTAAAATTTTAATATCAACAGATGATAACTGACTTACCACAGTATTAAATGCATTCAGATGCTCTGTCACTGAGTTTCCATCTTTCATCCTCAGGTTATACAACTTTTTTCGCATGAATAGTTTATTCACCAAAGACTTAGATTGGTACAAAGTCCCTAACTTGTCCCACAGAGCCTTCATCGTAGCTTCCCCTGATACATTCAACAATACTGAATCTGAGACACACAATCGTATTGTGCTCTTTGCCTTTCGGTCCAACTTCTTCCATTCTTCATCAGTCACTCCCGTTGGTCTAGTACCGAGATCTACCGCGATCCACTGATCTTTATCCACCAACAGATCCTCCATCTTGAGTTTCCACAACTCAAAACTCTGACCATTGAACTTCTCAATATCTATCTTTCTGCTGCTCTCCATCCTCTTTCACCACCAAAATCGATCTCACAGATCTCCCACTGAACAGGGTCTACCACAGTCCCGAGCGAAACCCCTCAGCAACAAAGGCGTCCCCTTGAAGCCAAAACAGCTCTGATACCAAATGTAGGTTTTAACCCCGTACAGAAATTACCTGCATACGAATTCTAAATCACAGGAAAAATAAAAATGTGAGAGGTACATAACACATAAAACACACATACACAAAGATTTCCCACTGGATCCCAAAACCGGGACTACCAGCTTGATTTTTCATTATATTCCTTTCAATGTTACAATACATATTTATACATGTCGAAGCATCCAATACCATGGACCGAAAACCATCGCATCCAAAAAACATGTGTGAAAGTCATGCACAAAACCGTAGGTGGGTCCGCCCAACCTAACATAGGGTCAAAAACCAAAATTTTCCAAGGCGCTGCCCTGAACCCCATAAAGTGGGGTTACGGGTACCCCTGAAACCCCCTGTTAGCTATGTGGAAAGAATATAACACAACCCAACAAAAAAGGTACCTTGAGGGAGATTTTTATTTTTGAAGGGACTAAGCTATGTTACACTCAAGGTGCATGCCCCAGTTGGACGTTGACGGTATGTTATTCTAAGACCATTTCCATCTTGGATTAACAAATCCTCATGGAATTTCCTCTTCTACTGCTCTTAACTATTGAATCCCCTACCTCATCCTCAAATAGTATTGAAATCAATCTCATATGGTTAACTAATCCTCCATTATTTATACATTATAAAGACAAGAATAATGTGTCTATCTTTCCCTCTCAACTGGGGAGGATCAAATCATTCCTGAAAAGGAATATACCCAAGCTCCCTCTTAACTAGCTACTTGTTATGAACAATATGTATTTTCTCTTCGGTTGAGATCATAGTACTATTAGCTGGTTGTAGGGATCCACTTTTTCACATCATGTCATGAGCTTCAACTTCTTCATCGTAAAACATTCTTCTTCTAGAAGTTCTTCATAGGGAATCTTGAAGCTTCTCCATCACTTCCCCTCAAGGAAAGGATGTTTTGAACCAAAAGCAATGTAATGCTCCTCTTCAATGGGAAGTGACCTTGTTTTCATCCTCTGGTTATTCTTCATATAGATACCTCTTCCATATAATATCATAAATACTAGTTATAGGTTACTTCTACAACTCTCTTTCAGTAGCCTTGTTCAACACAACTAGATGATTTCTCAAAAATAAAAAATGAATGTCAAATCAACATTACCTCTTTATGGTGGCCCTTTTTCATAACATCTTATTTCTCCTATATGAATCCATCTCCAAGACATACATTACCAATGTTCTCATATTTCTAGTATACACATCAGGGTCTTCATACTATTTCTATGGAGATGTCATAGCTAATCTTTCTAGTTATCAGATGTTGATCACTTATCTTATCTTACCTGACTATAGATACATCTTTCATGAACTCTTATTTACCTTCCTTTTCATATTACTTCCTTGAGTTCTTCACCACATAGTTCCTTTATCATAGGAACCATGATTTCCAATGATCTCATTTTTCTATATGAGGTGATTTATGTTGATTTCATCTTGTGAATATATTGAAGAGTTGAAGGGACATTGTCTACATGCCTTCATGCATCATTCTAATGAAATATTTTCTTCTTCTTTCGTCATCCTCTTGAGACAGAATATTTTAACTATTCTGTCTACACCCTTATGATGACATGAGTTGATCTATCTATTACGAAGTATATACATACCACTTCCTTAATGTGGTCATCTAGACTTCTTTTGGAAGATTCATTTTCTTTCTTCAAAATGAAGTATTCTTGAATTAACTTCACATGTTGCACTCTTCTGTCACCATACCTTCATCGTTCTAACCATTGGATCCCACAATAGGTGGAATGTAGACTTTCAATGAGACACTTTCTTGTTCTAAGTAATGGTGAATCTTCTAACAAAGATTCCAATGGTGGATCTTAATGATCCTTATTCTAAAAATAATTCTTCCTAATGATGATGATGTATGCTGATCTATCTTTTCTTTTTCTAGATGACTTACTTCAATTATTGATAAACTTATCCTTATATGCTTTCAATGAACATTCCATGAGCTACCTTCTTTTCTATCATGAACTATGACTTCTTCAACGATATAGACTTCTACTTCGACTATCCTTCCATGCCTCTATCATGATGTCATCTCAATCTATGCTAGAATGCATCTTATCATGACTATGATGATTCCTAATTTTACTTTGAACTCCAATGAACTTGAAAATAGATTAATTGTGTGAGAGACTTTCTAATAGTGGAGGCCTATCATTTCTTCCTACTTTGACTTCTTATTTTCTGGTTCTTCCACTTTTTCGATGACATAGGCTTCATTTCATTCCTTATTCTTTGTGTTGTCATTATTGAGTTTAGAACAATTCATTTTGAAATTCCCATATTCACTACACTCATAAAATTGAATTTTAGACATGTATATTTTGTTTTGAGACTTCTTTCAAATCTCATTCTTTCCAAATTTCCCTTTCCTCCTTGCCATACATGAAAATTCTTGTGTTTGTTCATTTGATCCAACATTTTTTTTTTCCTTAAATTAGGTTTCCTCAATTTTTCATAATGACCATAGATCATTGAATGGGCCAGTTTCCTTCTTTCCATAGATACTTGACACAAAATTGCCCCATTCATCTCGTAGTGTATTGAGTACAATGGTTGTCATCTCTTAATCAAACATCACTTCTCCTATCTCTTGTAGTATTTATTTTATTTGAGATACCCTCATAAAGTATGGGGCTACCCATTCTTCCTTTGATACCTTCATCTTTTAAATTTTGGTTCTTCACAATATCATTTATCTTTAAGTGCTTATAGAAAACAACAACACCAATTTGTCATAGATTTCTTTATATGCCTTAAACTTTGCCACATAGGGAATGAGGGAAATCTTAATTGAATCAATAAGGATTCTTTGAGATCTTACTTCTCATTTCATATACATTTATAGTGGTTGGTATTTCTCTTCATAAGATTTGGAGATTGATCACGTGACATATTCAGTAAATTCATTTTCTATGAGCATCAAATATATTTTCTTCTTCCATGCTATGTAATTCAATGACCCAACAAGTTTGTTGTTCTCCTTTTAGAAAGAAGTCATTTTAGATTGAGACATAAAATATAGAATAATTACTTGTAAAGTGAAGATTATTTTTTAATGATGATATCTTCAACTTGATTCCAAACCTGATGATGTTGGTAGTTGAAGATGCCTTCTTGATCATAATTTCTTCCTTGATGACCTTATATGTTCAAGTATGTTCGAGATGTAATACTTTCTTCAATCAGAGGGATATCATCTTGATTTCTTTGATGATGATAAAGTGTTTCTTCTTGCTTCCTTTAGATGTAGAATGTATAATGTGGAGACTTCTTAAGGTGCTTCAAATGTGTAAGCTACTTGAGTGTAGGTGGGGTCCTTGGCATCTTCTTCTTCTTTGAAGATTTCCTTCATTCAAGATGATGTGTAGAATAGTCCTCCTTGATGTTCTTAACTCTCCTTGATACTCTTCTTATGTTCAGCCCAAATGCATGCTTCTTCAATGGAGTGCTATTCTGGATACCTCTTTTTCTTCTTATTGTCACCTTAGCTCTGATACCATGTTGAGAAATCAAGGGCATCTCAATTAGGGTTATTTCTCTTACTCTAATAATTGCTCGTGACGTTATTTTACTTAACTTCATGTATTTGTAGTTAGATTATTCTTTACTTCATTATTATATTATTCTTTTATCATAAAATAGGTAGCAAACTATGAATATCAATGAGATAAGAGGATAAAAAGGGTAAGCTGTTAGCCAAGGCCAAATCCTCTCCTCTGGAGAGAAAAACCCAAGAGAATTACTTTCTTATAAAATATTAAAATTAAGAATTCAAAGACCTAACAACCTCAACAAAGACCTCTCCAAGACCAACGCAACCTCTCCATTCATGACCTTATCTTCCACAAATTCAATGCCAGTCAAGCAACTTTAACACTTCATATTTTTAGCCCTTACTTTAGATTTTGGTCACTGCTTTAGAGCTACACTTTTCGGGCTACCTACACTTTTTGTAATTTCACAAGTGTGAGAGGTTTTAGGGCAGAATTGTGAATCTTTTTCTCTTTTTCTTGGCTTGGTTTCCTTTCTTTCATAACTCGACTTCCTTTCTAAATATTTTGTCCCCAAGCTTTAGCTCCTTTTTGTATATCTATAATTCAATCTTGTTACAGTAGGCATGATGCCCTAATCTTCACACATGTGGAGGATGGTAACCCAAAACAGTCATTCAAAGTTCTTGCTTCCTTCCTTTTAGTCGCCTTCTCTTTGCTAGGAATAAGGAATTCTGCCTCAACGAACTTATTTTTATGAAGTCTTGATCAGGTCCAGTTATCCTTATATATATGATTCCCGTGGTGGTTGAATAGCTCTTATGAGGCCAACTTGTCATCCCTTGAAGGCCGACTCGATCTTGGAGGGTATTTTATGACTCAAAATGACTTACATAAATTTTCTGTACATGATACAAAGTGCCCAATGGAGTCTTTAAGATATCATAATCACTCAATTGACTCCGTGACTCTATGGAAAAATCTAGAAGCACTGAATCAGTGCTTGACGTACAAATAAATTAACCTTGACAATGAAACCCATGCTAAAATAATAATAATCATAATATGTTTTCTTTCGTTTTACAATATACAAGAATGAAGAGTACATTGCATTTTTATGAATATTGAACCTAGTTACATACTTCAACATTTCCATGGTTCCAAATGGATATACATGGACAAGTTCTAGATGTTGGAATTAGAGGAGGATTTTTGGAAAGTTGTTTAATTTATTTTTCCAAGGCTCTAGCTTTCACAAGTGTTGTCTTTTCATTCAATATTGGTAGTCATTTAAACATTAGTTTTTTTTCAAAAGACTAAGGCTCCTAAAAGGTAGGTGACTATACTCAAGATATTATAACCAAGTCACAAATTTTTTTGATATATTTTTTTGCATATGACTATGACATATTTAGACTTCAGATATTCAATGAAAACATTGTATCCTTGGTCATTTAACCCTTCACAATAAACTTTATGCCTTAGCTTACTTGTATAATCCATTAACAAATCAATCAATACCATGAAATTTTCTTTGCCTCTATTATTCTTTTAACACATTAAAAAATAATCATTGGATAACAAAAATTTAATATCAATAAAATTCTCCAGAATAAATAAAAATACCCAAAGTAGATAATTATATCAAAATCATTTTCTGCAATGCTCTCAACTTACAAAAAAAAATACAAGCTCATCCAAAGATTTTTCTTATCTCCTCCTTTCAAACGATGGCCTCAAATATGTTTTGGAGCCTTATGTAGATCCTCACCACAGTCTGAAGACAACTAACTCACATTGTATGATTTTTCTAATCCCAGATGAACTGAGCCATTATTGAAACTTCATAATCTAATCACACCAACTATGGAATTACCATGGGAGCCTATTCCTTATTTCTTAAAGGGTTGTTATAAATCCCATGAATGAGATAACTTATAACCACTAGAAATGACACAAATATTCAATTGTGAATCTAGTGGTGGCTCAGCTCATAGGGATCATGGTTCCTCAACAACAAGAGACTTAGTGTGGCTATGGTGCCCTTATTGAATTGATAGGTGTCGAGATATCAAGATTCCAAACAATGACACTCCTTTTAATCTCTCTATGCAGTCAGTTAGATTATATAATTGTCCAGGTTAATGGTGGTTCCACTCCTCATCAAGTGGACTTCTACAATAATCCCAATTCCCTGTAGTTCCTCCTTGTCCTGGTTGAACAATATTGATCTATAATATATCTTCTCCTCAAAATCTCATACCTTAGGACTTTAAACTTACTTTCGATATATCTTCTCTCTCATTATATTTCTATGAAGAGGCTTACAAACATGTAATAACATGTTAATCTGATAGGTAGAGACATATCATTAACAATTTTTTCGTGGTATCATATATAGAAATAGAAATCAATAAGATAGCATTGATGTCCACAAATGTCGATGACCACTTAGCTAAGATTTTTACAATTTTCTAACTGATTATTAAAATTGAAACCTTAGTTTACTAATCACATAAACGGTGTACAAAATAAATTATAAACTTTAACAAAATAAATGGTTTTTATACTTATCATTAGACCTTTCTCCACTCATTAATTCCAATAACTATTGTAATCAAATTTATGACTAAGAAATTATAAGTCAAAGCGACTTTCAATTTGAAATGATAATGTTTTTTATTATAAGGAAGTTTTCTTCCTCTTACTTTTGTTTATCACAATTATATTTTCTATATAATGTCACTTTAAAGAAAGCCTAATTTTTGGCCATCTCTCGTATTGATTTTGCAGACAGAGCGATGGGATGGAGTAGTTATAGGCAAAGGCCATATAAAGCAAACATTTCCCCAAATACATTTCTCCTCCCAAATCTCATGCATCAATCAACCAAAATAATGTGAACCAATCATTAGAGGATCAAGTCAACGGTTAAATCACAAGAAGACCCAGGTGTGCATTCTAAATTTGTGGTTTATGGTTCACTAAACATGTATTAATGACTATATTAGATATCTGAAATACCATGTTATCAGAATAAAACGGGAAATTTTATCAGGCTTTGGCCTTCAAAATAAGCCTTAACTCTCTCCATCCTCCCAAAATAGCAACCATGGGACGAAATCAAATTGGAGCCATGAGCTGAGAGTTTCTCAGCATCATTTCTACTAGTTTGAAGGATAGATTACAAATTTTTGAGAATGACCCATACTTTTACAACAATGTTGAGCTCTACCTATGTTTTTAGAAATAATATTTCATTCAAGAAAAGGAGGACTTCAAAGAATCCCCAGTCTAGATACAAATGCATTTCTTACTGTTGGAGCTATCAGATGGAGAAATACTAACTAGCATTGGAAACTCCTTGGGCCATTTTTTTAAATCCTCATAAGCCACCAAGAAAGATAAGTATATTTCTTATTCCTTCATTTGTGTTTACATCAATATGTTTGAACCTCTAGCTACATTCAACTCAAATTAAAGACAAAAATATCCATAGGAAAGTATTCAAGATGATATATGGGAAATGTGACTTCATTATGGTACCATTTTGACTCACAAATTCCCTAGCCACATTTATGTGTTTGATGAATAATTTCCATATTCAATACCTAGAAAATATTGTGCTAGTGTTTATGGATGATAATCTAGTTTACTCGGAAACTAGAGAAGAACGTGAAGAACACTTGTGGGCAGTGTTGTAGTTGGAGAGAGAACACAAGTCATATGCTAAAATTAGAAAATGTGAAATATTTAAATAACATGTTTAGTATTTGATGCTTGTAATCTCAAAGGAACATGTTGTTATTGATCCTGAAAATATCAAGGCCATAACGGAGTGTCTAACTCACCAAAATATTATAGATATTATATATTTTCATTGGATTGGTAGATATTATTGACGATTCATTAGAGATTTCTCAAATGTTAGGAACCCTATCATAGCCTTGCAAAATAAAGGAAAAAAATTCTAATAAAATCAATTCGTGTGACTAGCTTTGAAAAGTTGAGGCATGTATTCACACATGCACCTATCTTAAGAATGGTTGATCCAAAGAAGGATTTGTAGTTTGCACAAATGTCAGCAAGGAAGGTATAGTGTGGAGTGATAAAAAGGTGTCTTTTAAACTCCTAATTACCTTCACACTAATTATCAACCCAGGGACGACTTTTTATTTCAAGAATGTACTAGGTCTGAGCCGGCTATTTACTCAAGAGTAATGTTTAGTAGTACAGCATTGAGAAAATACAAGAGTAAACGGATGCTAAACTATGACTAAATTACTTCGAAAGGATAAAATCACACAAGACAGCTTATCAGTCAAGGGTGCGGAAGCGATAACCCATCCCTCAGGAAACTGATGGAAAGGAAATTAGAGCATGGACCATAGGTCTGGGAGCTAGGCAGCGACTGCTGAGGCTCACTACAGCCTTAGACATTCTCTCACACCAAAGCAGCGAATGCAAGTAAATGGAACAACAGAAAGTAAAATAGAACAACAAATAGGAAATGGAACAACAAGTCTAAAATGGAACGGCAGTAAATGGAACAACAATTAAAAGAACTAAGTCTCGCGAGTCAGAACCAAACTTGCTCTATTGAACCAAACTCACACTCTGCGATGAAATAACAATCTTCTCTCTTAAGGCAAACTGGTTGGAATGTACCTTATGGAACAGCACTCATTGATGAATTGTGGAACAACAGTAATCGATCATATATGCACACCTCACACTAATATAGTAATATGACAATTAAGGATAATACGACTATGTTTCCAAATAGAATAACATCACTTTCGGATTCCAATAATCGGGATTTCAAATGAATCCAAAAACAGTAATATTCAGTACAGACGCTCTGTAACAGAAATAGCTGGTTTAGACTAATAACATGCAATCAACTCTAAAAAGATTCAATCATGCAATGCAGAGTCACTACACGGATTTCCTGAAAGAACCATTAATGAATTAATCATAGCAGAGCATGGAATAGCACATGAAAAGCATATCACATTACCGAGCAATAAAGATAAGCAAACCACGCAGAAATCAAGTTATAATGATACAAAAGCAAGTGTAAAGATATGATACACAACAGCAGCGCACTCCACCAGAGGCTGGGCCCTTAGCCGCCAGCGGATGCTGCTGGGCTACTTCAGATGAGCAGAATGAACAACAACTCCCTAATCATGTATTAATCATTAAATGATGAGATCATTACAACAGTTGAAGCTTTGAGACTTACAGCATAAAACAATCCTTTCTTCCTCCTATCCTATCATGAATTCTTGATTCTAAATCTCTAATTCTAAATCCTCAATTCCATCATTCGAATCCCCAAAGTCATCCTGAAGTCCTCCCCATCTCTGATCTCTATTTTCATTTAAATAGAGAGATCAAAGAGAAGTTACAATAAAGATAAGTAAAACCTGATTTCTTTTACAAAATTGGATTGATTCTAACGAGTTGATCAACAAGAAAATATATTTCCTTTCATCTCTCAACAAGAGCAAGACGAATTTGGCTTTGCAGTTGAGATTTGGAGGACGACCGCAACAGCAAATCTGAGAAAATCGTGCTCAAAGAACCTTGTGTTTCTCTCAATACAAGCCAAATTTGGGCAAACCATTCTTGGATAAAGTTAATTGGGTCTGTTCTGGACAAAACCCATGTTCCAGATTGTCTAGATTCTTCTCCATTTGCTGAAAATCTCAACCACAAAATTGTCACTCCTTATTCCAGTGAATTTTTGAGTTGGCAGATTTAATGGTCAAATCTTCAATCTGGAAATTATCTTGGAGGCTAAAAATGGTAAATAATGTTATAACCAATTTATTAAAACTATCATGGATAAAATAATTCATAATCCTCAATTTATTAGAAATAAAGGAAGATAAATAATATTCATCCGTAAGAGCATAAATCATTTATAAAATGGATTTAAAAGATAAATTATAACAAATGATATAATAGAGAAGAGTAAAAATGGATGAAATAAGTGTTACAAAGTGGTTGTATTCACGGCCCAACATACCGCCACACCGAATATATTGCATGTCATCATGCAACAAAAACTGAATGTGTTGCATGTCCTCATGCAACCCAAAGACAAAACCCATGTGTTAACCAAGCAATAAAATTTGTTCCTCTCAGCTCGTAAAATGGATAGAACAAATGAATTCTTCCTCAATTAATGAATATTCAATTTTAGCAATCTTGATGATGGCATAACAATTAAGTTGCAACAAAATATGATATAAATAACAACAACCTTTATTAACCATTTTTCCAAAAACTACAAACCAGATTTTTTTGAAATGTTGCAAGTAGGTTTGTAATATATGAATGCCTATATGATCTAAAAATCAGATCGCTTTGATGCAAGGATCATGAGATATAAACAAAATGGTTGTAGGTGAGAGTGCATGATTTCCGAAATTTTTATGAACCAATTTAACTTGAAATGATCTGGGTTTGTGTATTTTAATGAGACGTCTGTGTTTTCCAAAAATCACAAAAATTGAGTTCATAGTTTTAAAAATATTATGGAAATCAATTTCTGCACTGAAATTGTATGCCTTGAATGAGAAAGAAAGTAAAAAACGTCCATCATGCGTAGCAATTCCTCCCCCTCTCTGAAAAATTAGCATGGCCTCATGCGATGCTAGAAAACAAATGGAGGTGGTTGCTAGTATATGTTGAATTCTATGCTGGGTGTAAAATGACATGGAATAAGGGTGGTGTTGAGAATCAATAAGAATAGCAATGGATGATAAAGACTATGAATGACATGGTTATAAGAAATAAATGAACGAAAGCGCACTCCCCCAAGATGAGATGCTACTGAAAAAAACGGGAAGTGGTAAAGAGGTGGACTGGAGGATGATAAAGAATGCTCAATGGATTTTCATTAAATTCTCCTAAATTCGTAATAAATCAGAAAATTATGCTATTTTACCTCAAGTTTTACCTCCAAAAAAATGTGGAATGACATATATGTACTGGTAGTTGTTGAAGCTGATGTAGGCAAAGTTGGTGCTAAAAGTGATGCAAAAGGTGGAATCCAGGTAAGCACATAATGTTTGAAGAATTGTTTGTGTTTGCAAGTTGCTCGAGCCTCTTCTGTTAGTTGCAATAGTGTGGTCATGCTGTGAATAGAATTTCTCCTACATACTTGTTTTTCTCCTGTAAACAAATCATACTTGTGCATACAATGTTCGTGAATCCATAGTGTTAGTTTTGAATAGCAACAGATAAAATGCATGCAAAAATTTCAATGAGGAAAACTCTTGTATACATGCAATACTAATATTTTATTAAATCAACAAGTTACGACAGAGTGGAGTAATCATATCCCATGCTATCCCATAATGCATACATTCCCCTCTCCAATTGGAAGAGAGATTCCATGACCATAAAGCATATGAAAGGTGTGGTGCTGATGGCAAGGCAAGGGAATGAAAAATACAGCAGTAGAGTACACAAATCAATGATAGGACGACGAGAGTTATGGTTATAATGAGAGCAGAGTGTATAAAGATAGTTATGAATAAAAGATTGGACACTTTGGATTGATGATAAGTTACAATAAAAAGAACGACAATATGCTAAAAATATGCTTTGTTGACTGTATTCTAGCTGAAAAATGATGTGATTGATCATAAAACAATTTATCATGCATAAAGGTTCAGAATAGGGATAAAAATTAAGGAAATAACTTCTCTGATAAAAAGAAAAAATAAGAAAAGTGTATTATAGTAATAATTGACGATAAGATATAACTTCAATACCATAAGCAGAGCTCTGCTGCCAGCAGGCGTCCATAGCCTCGGCAGGGTTTCTTTTTAACCCATATGAGCCAGGATCCTCAATTTATAAATGGAGAGTTCCAATGCTATTCTACAAAAGAGATCAGTGCACTGGCGTGGTAACCAAATAACCACACTGCCATTCACTAGGATGTAGCAAAAGTGATCAGGCTGGCTCGTGATGAGACCTCCTGTTCCAAGGATAATTTAGCTATCCAATGGATCATAACCCTGGTGTGGTGGCCATAATGGGAATGTCACTTTGTTACAGCCTTATGAAGATGGTAGGCTGGCTCGTAATGAGACCCCCTACCCTCCATATGCGAACAAAATTTTGTTGTTATTACACATTTTTATGATAAAAAGAGGGAGGCTCAGTACTCCTTAAGAGCAGGGATGGTGGAAGAGGTTGAACATGTTAATAGAAAAAAATATACCCATAATCTCATTTATTACAGACAGAGCAGATTATAACCAGGAAGGGTGGAACCAACATGGTATTAAGATGATCAATCAATATCATGTTAAACAGAAAACAATGTAGTAATGTAGCATATAAATAATTTTGTCCTTTTTGAAAAGAATCTATCATCAAGGAACTTGTCCTGTTAAAGATCATAACTTGAATGATAATAACTCGCTTCAAAAGAATCCATAATTCTTGTCCTCGTAAAATCAGGAAAATGTGGTTGAGATGATCTAGGAATAATCCCACAAGAGAAAGAAATGGTTGCTCTTAAAAATACTCCCAAAGTGTTGCTTTTTTGAAGGAACAACAAAAACACTCAAAAATAAAGTGGTGTTCTGTGTAGGGAACAACAAAGAAAATGCATACCAAAAAAGAAAAAATACACACGAAAAAGCATGAAAATGCAAATGCCGTTCCTTTGGAAAAAAGAACAGCAAAGACTAAAAGTGTCGTTCCTTTAGAAAAGGAACAAAAAATTCAAGTGTCGTTCCTTTGGAAAAGGAACAACAAAAATCAAAAGTGTCGTTCCTTTGGAAAAGGAACAACAAAAACGCAAGTGTTTTTCATTTGGAAAAGGAACAACAAAAATGAAAAGTGTCAACGTGCTATTATTTTCGAAAAGGAATGGAAAAACGTGAAAGTGCAGAAGTGCTATTCCATTCGGAAAGGAACAACAAAACGTGAAAGTGCAGAAATGTTGTTCCATTTTGAAAAGGAACAGCAAAACGTGAAAGTGCAGAAGTGTTGTTCTATTTCGAAAAGTAACAGCAAAACATGAAAGTGCAGAAGTGTTGTTCCATTCGAAAAGGAACAGCAAAACGTAAAAGTGCAGAAGTGTTGTTCCATTTCGAAAAGGAACAGCAAAACATGAAAGTGCAGAAGTGTTGTTCCATTCGAAAAGGAACAGCAGCTGTTCCATTTCGAAAAGGAACAGCAAAATGTGAAAAAGGAACAACGAAATATGAAAAAGGAACAGCAAAATGGACAATCATAAAATGTAAGCATGCAAAAAAACAAATTAGTTGTTCACGACATTGATGCTGAGGATGAGTTACACTTTGAATGAAGTAACAACTGAAACATAAAATATAAAACAAATTAGAAAATAAATAACAAAAAACAATATGTAAATAAATAAATTAAGTTACAACAGCTATGATATTATGTAAAAAAAAATTGATCTCTTTGAAAAATGTTTTGGCAGCAAAAACATGACATGAATCTTCAAATGAAAATCAATTCTTTATTTGTTGTATTATGAATCCGTTGGGTAATGAGTTGGATGAAACTCTCTTTGTTTCATAAAATTTCTTTCAAAAATCACTTGTCCATAAATTGACGTTTTTTATTTTCCTAAGACCTGCAAAAAAACGAGTGTCTACCTGCAATAAAACATTAAATAATGGAGAAAGAGAGGTGATCGGGCTCCCCTAATCCAAGAATTATGCAAAAAACAACAAGTAGTTACTCTGTATAACAAATCCATTGAGAAAATAAAAAAAGCAAAATTTATTTGTCACTTGCGGGAGAGCAGTGGCCAATCATGCTAACCTGCAGTGTTTTAATCACAACTTCTTTGTTTTTCATCAAAATTGAATGATTCCAAAACCAAATGAGAGCTAATTCAAATTTTTATCTCCAGTAGCAACAGGTTTTAAAAATTCAATGATATGATATGTCAATTTTAGTTAGAACAACCTGCATAACATAGTCATTTTCGATTACCCAGCTTAGACCAACAGTTGATATTTCAAGCATAGATTTTTCGTTTGATGTCGGATTTGAATGATTCAAATTCGAAATGAAATTAGATTCATTTATTTATCTCCAATAGAAACAGGTTTTGAAGAAAAGAAGAATTGGTAGGTCAAATACTGTAAAGAACAGCCGGAAAGACAGAGTTTTAAGAGTGTTGATTTATGATAGAGAGTCAGTATTTTGATCATAACGTCCCCATACGATATCAAAAATGAGTGATTCCAATTCCAGTGTAAACTAGATTCATAGGGGAATCTACCATAGAAATCGGTTTTAAAAATTCATTCATTTAGGCTTCCAAAAACTGACTGTCCCAACTCTGTTCCTGAGCTGCCCGCTAGACATCCGGTCAATGTTTTGGTTCTAACTTTTTCATTTCAAATCCCAATTGAGTGATTCAAATTGAGTTGGAAAGTAGAAATCAAGGGATACTTAGTATAGAAATAGCTTTTAAAAACAAAACATGACTGTCCCAACTATTTTTCCAGAAATTCCATCAAGCCTGCAAGCCAAAAAAAATATGATATTCAAGCATTTTTTCAAATTGATGATAAAAATGAATATAAGTGTTTTTAGAACTATTATTTCCATTATAATTCATCTACATACACAAATGAATTAAAAAAATTATCACCAATGTTGATTTGCATAGCATGTTGCAACAAAAAAAACAACTAGTTTTACATAAAAAAAACAAAATGCATTTATTTATTCCCTTATTTATTTTATTTTCTACACTAAGCTATTTTGATTTTGAAAAATGAATATGACTACGTATATGAGTACTTCCAGTGGAGCCATTTTCAAAATAAGGCTCTATGTATGCACATACCCAAATTTGAAAAATGCATCTTAATGAAAATTAGGGTATGAGAAGCCAACTTCCTTTGAAAAAATGGTATCAAAAATTGTTGAAGTATGGAGTGATGCTTCAAACAAATGATGGAGTGAAACTAATATTAAATGTATCCATTACTTTCTTGATTTCTCATATCCATCAGATCATGAAGTTCTTGAGCTTTTAAAATAGCTTGTTGATACATACTATAAGAAACCTCATTTTCTTCCATAGCTTTTATAATTTTTTAATTTGAAACATTCTGAATCTCATTGTAAGTTTTCTCTAATGGCGCATGTGAGATAGAATGGGTGGGAAGGGTGGGTAAATTTGGCAGTTCAACATTGTAAGCATGTTGTACTGGTTTATTCTGGCGAGGGTGTGGAATTAGTTGAGCAAGGAATTGTGTATGGAATGGAGCATTTTGATGATGTGGTTGATTGGGTTGTGTGAATGAATATGATATGCAAGCAGGATGTTGTGGAAGAGCTCGTGGAGAATATGAAGAATGTGCTTGTGCTACAAGATGAGGGAGAGTAGTCATGCAATCATAAGGATAACCGTGCCAAACTTGTAGACAAGATTGGTGGTGGTTATATTGCGATTCGCATGGCTTCTTTAACATGTGAGTATTCCATAATGGATTATGCAAGTAAAAAAGTGGAGGGAAGTGTTTTGAACCATACCTGTAGGCCATGATTTCCATGGTTTTGACCTTGTTGCAGCTTCCTTACCTCTTTGATATGCTACTTCCATCCTAGATAAGGAAGAGTGAGTATCTATGGGATGCTTCTTTTGCTCATGAGTGAAAAACACTTCATCAAATTGTTGATTTTTATGAACTTGCAAAACAGCCAATTTTGCATTTAGAGAGCTAACAAAAGCAGCTTTAAAATTTTCAAATAAAACCTTGATTTCAGCTCTTATGTCTCCTATTCTTGTAGCAAATTTGGACAAGAAAGAACAAACATCTCTAGAATTCTTACCAGCCTTGGAGATTCCTCTTGAATACCTTATGCACAAC
>APFE030149957.1:75232-118834 GCA_000404065.3 Pinus taeda | reverse complement strand
ACAAAAATGTATGTGGATCTTCATTTGCTAAACCATGAAAATTTGGTAAAGATGGGGGAATTATGTGCATTTGTGTCAATCCTCCTAGATATTTGATAGGAAATTCAAAAGTAGAAACGTGAGACATTTCTTACCATAGTATAAGATGTTCTTCATGTGTTTCTTCGAGGCTCCTTCTTCAAATGTTCCTATCAATCGGTTAGTGAAATGGGTGGTGCTTACATCACGACTTGCGTGAGATCATGTGATTCATTTTTAAAAATTTCTATCTTTTTCCTAATCATTCACACAAAAATTCAAACATCTATTTTTACCCTAGGTTCTTTAACGGTCCTGCTGGAAATCAGACGGGGGAGCAGGGCTTTTACATGCTCCGTACGTAGGTTCTTACCTTCCGTTTTTAAGATCCAACTCTTCCCTAGCAGGCACTCATCAGATTCACACTACTCTTTAGAAATGCCTACACTCTCCCCGGCAACGGCGCCAAAATGTGGAGCAATAAAAAGGTGTCTTTTAAACTCCTAATTACCTTCACATTAATTATCAACCCAGGGACGACTTTTTATTTCAAGAGTGTACTCAGTCTGAGGCGGCTATTTACTCAAGAGTAATGTTTAGTAGTACATCGTTCAGAAAATACAAGAGTAAATGAATGCTAAACTATTACTAAATTACTTCAAAAGGATAAAATCACACAAGGCAGCTTATCGGTCAAGCGTGCGGAAGCGATAACCCATCCCTCTAGAAACTGATGGAAAGGAAATTAGAGCATGGACCATAGGTCTGGGAGCTAGGCAGCGACTACTGAGGCTCACTACAGCCTTAGACCTTCTCTCACACCAAAGCAGAGAATGCAAGTAAATGGAACGACAGAAAGTAAAATAGAACAGCAAATAGGAAATGGAAAAGCAAGTCTAAAATAGAACGACAGTAAATGGAACAACAATCAAAAGAACTAAGTCTCGCGAGTCAGATCCAATCTTTCTCTATTGAACCAAACTCACACTCTGCGATGAAATAACAATCTTCTCTCTTAAGGCAAACTAGATGGAATGTACTTTATGGAACACCACCCATTGATGAATTATGGAACAGCAGTAATCGATCATTTATGCACACCTCACACTAATATAGTAATCTGATAATTAAGGATAATATGACTATGTTTCCAAATAGAATAACATCACTTTCGGATTCCAATAATCGGGATTTCAAATGAATCCAATAACAGTAATATTCAGTACAGACGCTCTGTAACAGAAATAGTTGGTTTAGACTAATAACATGTAATCAACTCTGGAAAGATTCAATCATGCAATGCAGAGTCACTACACAGATTTCCTGAAAGAACCATTAAGGAATTAATCATAGCAGAGCATGGAATAGCACATGAAAAGCATATGAGGTTGCCGAGAAATAAAGATAAGAAAACCACGCAGAAATCAAGTTATAATGATACAAAAGCAAGTGTAAAGATATGATACACAACAACAGCGTACTCCACCAGAGGTTGGGCCCTTAGCCGCCAGTGGACACTTCTGGGCTACCTCAAATGAACAAAATTAACAACAACTCCCAAATCATGTATTAATCATTAAATGGTGAGATCATTACAACAGTTGAAGCTTTAAGACTTACAACATAAAACAATCCTTTCTTCCTCCTATCCTATCATGAATTCTTGATTCTAAATCTCTAATTCTAAATCCTCAATTCCATCATTTGAATCCCCAAAGTCATCCTGAAGTCCTCCCCATCTATGATCTCTGTTTTCATTTAAATAGAGAGATCAGAGAGAAGTTACAATAAAGATAAGTACAACATGATCTCATTTACAAAATTGGATTGATTCTAACCAGTTGATCAACAAGAAAATATATTTCCTTTCATCTCTCAACAAGAGCAAGACGAATTTGGCTTTGCAGCTGAGATTTGGAGGACGACCGCAACAGCAAATCTGAGAATATCGTGCTCAAAGAACCCTGTGTTTCTCTCAGTACAAGCCGAATTTGGGCAAACCATTCTTACCTAAAATTAGTTGGGTCCGTTCTGGACAAAACTCATGTTCCAGATTTTCCAGATTCTTCTCCATTTGCTCAGAATCTCAACCACAAAACTGTCACTCCTTATTCCAGTGAATTTCTGAGTTGGCAGATTTAATGGTCAAATCTTCAATCTGGAAATTATCTTGGACGCTAAAAATGGTATATAATGTTATAACCAATTTATTAAAACTATCATGGATAAAATAATTCATAATCATCAATTTATTAGAAATAAAGGAAGATAAATAATATTCATCCATAAGAGCATAAATCATTTATAAAATGGATTTAAATGATAAATTATAACAAATGATATAATAGAGAAGAGTAAAAATGGATGAAATAAGTGTTACAAAGTGGTTGTATTCAAGGCCCAACATATAGTGGAGTCCTAATGCAAGAATGGCATCTGATCTATTATGAATCAAGAAAATTAAGTGAGAATGAAAATAACTATGTCACCAATGACCTAAAACTAGAAATAATTATATATGCGCTAAAGATGTGGAAGCACTACCTGCTTGGGAGAAAATTTGTACTTATGTCAGATCATGGAGGGATGAGATACTTGTTTGAACATCTTGAATTAAATCAAAGAGAACCATGATGACTATCCTTGATCAAAAAGCTTGATTTCAAGATTAATCATATTAAAAGTTAGGAAAAGAGAGTGGCAATTAGTCTTACAAATTGTTTACAAGTAACTCGGTTAGGAGCCACAAGAACATGTGAAGTTGAGATCAAAGAGATGATAAAAGAGGCATTGCAACATGGGTAGCATTTCCAATATGTGAAGGACTACTTACAACAATAACTAGAGGGAGCAACCAACAATGGTTTTAAGCTCATTCATGATGGTACATTGCACTCAGAGATACATGATATTTTCAATGCATAAGTTACTTGAAGAAGCTCATAATGGAAAAGTTCTAAAAAATACCTTACTTTGGACATATAAGCTATTAGGAAATGATGACATAAATTAAGAAATCATAATATTTTCTGGGAATGAATAATGAAATTTCCTTAGTACACTATGGTGTGCCTCAAACTCCAACATGTCAAAGTAGAATGTACGCACCGAACACAATTTTTGCAACCAAATTTGGCCCTTGATTGGAAATTGGAAATCATGTCCATGGACTTCATCACAAGATTACCAAAGAAACCTAAAAATCATGTTTCAGTTATGGTGGCAGTAGAAAAATTGAGTAAAGTAGATCTCTTTATAGATATCAAGTCCACCCACAAAGCTATTGATATAGATGTTATTTTTATGAAATAAATATTTGGATTTCATGGCACACCCAAGAGAATCATTTTAGATTGGGATGCCAAGTTCAAATCAAAATTTTGAAAAGCATTGTTTATTGTCTGTGGGACTTAGCTAGATTTTAGCATAACTTATTAAATTTATAAGTATGGTAAAAATAAAAGGGTGAACAAAATCTCAAAAAACATATTCAAAATGTATGTCATGCATCAACTATGAAGGTGGCAAAGGTTCTTTTCAATGGTTGAATTTGCATACAACAATGATTACCAAGGGTCACCAAAGATGAGCCCTTTAGAGTATTTATGTAAGACCCTCATTATTGATGAGACAATTATTTTGTATGTAATTATTATTAGTATGATTGAAAAATGAACTATGACGAACTAATTATCAAGAACAATTGATGTAATTAAAGAAATATTTCTTTTGGAATAAAGATGGAAATTGTAGAAAGAAACACTTGAGTAAAAGACTCTTGCCCAAATTTGAAGTAAATCATATTTGATTTAAAATTCCTAAAAAAAATGTATACTCAGTGGGAGATAAATCCAGGTAAAAGTGGTGTATGAGATAAAAGAAGGATTTTTAGGAAAAACTAAAGAAACATCTAGGCTAAAGGAGTCAACAGATCATGGAAGAGAGCATGTTGATAAGGAAAATATTATGGGAAGAAAGATGTTAAAAAGACATTTTGTTGAAGAAGTAGGCGGTACTGAGTTTTGGCAAAGTCATCTTAGCCTAGGGGGGATCATAGGTTGGTCCATGGTGGGGTGGATCACTATGGTCTCAGACATAATTTCCAGATTGGATTGTTGGTTACAGATTTTTGTATTAAGTTATCATGGAGATCATGGATTTGAGTAAATTGTATTTGTTATGTAATTAGACGTAAGGTTAGTTTGTTGTGGTGGAAATGATTTGTGTGAATTTACTATTATAATTCATGTAAAACTTCTTTGGACATTACTTTTATGTTAGAAATGTTTTTCCCTGAAAATTTGGTGTAGAGTTCAATTATGTTATTATATTTACTATGAAAAATAGAAAAAAATGTAGATTTCAATTTATGCATGATTACAATAATCAAAGATCAGATAACTATAAGATATGAGACTGCATGCATACTTGCATGTGTAAGTTGAGGTGAGGGAGATAGACTAGTAATGAGAAATATTCTTTATCGCCAGTACATTTGACAAGAGATTCCTCAACGAGAGGAGTCAGTAGAGTTTATACACTTGAAAATTCCAAAATACCCACCTATGAATTGTTGATTACTCCCTGGGTAGCACTTAGCTCAGGGGATCATCTTAGTTTATCAACTGTAGGCTAGTTAGGAAATTAAAGAGGTTATTGAATAAAACTAATTCTATGCTACTGATGGTAAAATGTCTGAGATGATATGAAATCAAGACTCACAGAGATCTAGTATTAGGAAAAAGAAATTAAAAATGAAACCATAAACATAAAATCGTTGTTGTCTTGGGAAAATTGTGGCTAGTGGCATACGATTTTTGAAAAGATATTCCACAAGCCAGAATGCATCGATATCTACAGGAACTGAGATATAATCGTGTTAAGAACAAGAAATTATAGCATGCTTGGGGGTAACAAGACCTTATATCATGTAGCATGAATCTGTAGTGCACAAGTTCACTGTACAGGAGGGGATTAAACTCAGTAATGGGCTGGTGCAATGACTCTTATTCAGTTAGCGAGCCAAACTAGGTAAAGGATTAATTCTAGTCCATACCAAGAAAATATTTTTTCCTCATTCCTGTCAAATGAATATATGAAAAACTACCAAGAATTCTTGAAATATTCAGTGAAACATTCTTTGCAAAATTATTAAAAACGTCTAGCATGGTTGAAATATTCTTTGTAAAATTACTAAAAATGCCAGAACTATTGAAATGTTTAGGTGAAATATACTTTGCAAAGCTACTAAAAATGCCTAGAATTGTTGAAATATTCAGTAAATATTCTTTGAGAAATTAGTAAAAAAACTCAGAATTGTTGAAATGTCTAGGTGAAATATACTTTGCAAAGTTATTAAAACTACCTAGAATTGTTGAAATATTCAGTTGAAATATTCGTTGCAAAAAAAACTAAAACATTTTCTTTACACTTATTTAATATTTAATGCTCAACTTGTCAAACTATCCACCAAGTAGTTACGCAAACATTTCCTTCATAGAAAGTCAATTATTTTCTTAATAATAGGCGTATCTTCTAATCAACATAGTTGCTTGAAGGAAAGAATAAATGGAAAAATAAAGAGAAATAATTCTGACAATATTCCAGAGGGAAACTTAGTTTCTGAATATGTTAAACAAAAAATGAGAGGTAGTAGCATTACAAGTTCACAACATTCTAAGAATATATAATAATTACATAACCTTAACCATAAGTGAAACTCTACAGGAATCTCCCATAACAAAATGTCATAAATGAGATCTTTACAATTCCAGCCTTGTTGAAAGAGGCATATTAAAACCCTAAATACAACTGAGAAACAAGAGAATATTAAATTGCTTGAGTAATGTTAGAAGATTTGTTCACAAGGGAAATATGGTAGACAAAAATAAAACACAGGACTACGCCTAGCACCTTAATTTTTAAATAGTAAGAAACTCTAGTAAGAACTATTGGAAATAATACTTAGAGGCGGGATGAATTGGTATTAGCAAATCAATAACTTTTTCATTTCCATAATCAGATTCATATAGTTAAGGGAACTCGCATTTACACACAACTATGTTTAATGCAACTAGTGTATATCCAGAAAACTTATGATTCAATTAATTCATCATATGTTGATCTATAATCAGTGCATCAATACTTCATTAATCATATAAACATAACCAGTTGCAGTAACAATAGAACATATCATCACATATAAGAAACACACATGAACACCATGATTTAAGGTGGAAACACAATGTGGCTGAAAACCACCTGCTACTGTCATCTCTGTCTTCTTTTAATATTGAGAAAAATTGTTTACAACATCATACTAGCGTACACTCATACCAGTACGTAGGTTTCTACCTACAGAAGGCTACAACCTTCTCTTGTTATCCAACTTCTACTGGAAGGGAACTACAACCCCCTTAGCTCTTGTACTAGCCGATATGTTTACTATTACGTAGGCACTGACCTACAGAAGGCTACAATCTTCTCTCATCCTCGAGGGACCTCATTTCATTAATTTTTAGACTGGATATTCCTGGAACACAACATCATAATCTGAAAACCATGTTTCATCCAATTTTCATATTAGATCCATCAAAAACATTGAAGCTCAAAATCAATCACCACTGCAACATATCCATCAACTATATCTACATCAGCCAACTACTAAAACTCAATCTAAATCAACAAAACTCAATCAATCACTGACAACCTATGAACCTATGACAGAACTAAATCAATCATTCATTCATACTTTAATCAATCAACTACAATAGATAGATTAGTACATAGTTCTAAGTTACATTATCATTCAGATTCAGTTTTCATCTTAAAACCATGCTTCAAATTGTATACACTATTTGGCAGAAGCCAACCTCTATGTATACGTAGCCTCCCTGAAGCAAACCAGTGTGTAGATCTACAAACACATTGTTGCACTTCCAAACTTCAGAAATAATCATACATAGAGAATAGAACATGTGTTGGTGATTAGGTCTAGCCCATTCATTATTATATCACATAATGATAATTCATTATGATCTTGATCCATCATTAGATTTCATCCATCAACACTAAAGCTAATCACAATCAACCAATCTTATATGCAGAATACTGTCACTAAAAAACAATCACCAGAACACAATGTAAAATTTAGAACTCTGCATCAACAACCAAAACCAATTGCAACTTCAAAATCATAGATCACAAGGTATACGCTACTTTGATGTGTCAAACCTATGTGTATACGGGCTTTTACGAAAGTCAACCAGCATATACATCTATAAATATTCATTCATAATTTTGCAGTGATTCCAGACTTCAGTTATAACTAGATCATAATATTTACAGATCAACACATGTATTAGTATACAGATCTAGAATAAACATGATCAAACCATATAACAATTATTCATTCCAAGCCTTAAGATCCCAATCCATCATTAGATCTTGCCCTCCATCAACTGCTAAGGCTCCTTCTTGGTTCAGATCAAGCAGGGCATCATAAAACCATATGTATCTAGCACACCACGAGCTCACGATCATTTGTCAAGATTTCCTAATAACATCAACAATAACCATTCTTAACCATGTGAGAGCCAAGAACTATAGAAATCATAACTACACCATATGAACTTTATGCATCTTTGGAGGTATGATGACAACATCATAAAGGAAATGAGTGGCTTATCACTAAATAATGAAGTTGTGTACTTAAGCTTTGTACTTCACTTTTTCCTTATGAAGATCATCATGTAAGTACTATATGCATCATCAAGGAATCATCCATAAGTTTGATCTAAACACCAACTATGTGACCCCAAGAATCATATGAGATTTTGTCATGGACAACTCATAACCGTATCATATCAAGATGTATCATGAGCATCATCGTCATTGATTAGGTACCAAATACCTTTAAACATAATGCCAATAATGGTTTATTAGAAGCATAGCATGTTCTCCCCTTGAACTTGTTCCATCTATTCACTATCAGATTTGATCATGCATATATCAGCAAGAAGTGTTAGGGCGTCAATTAGATATACACCAAGTTATCTTGTGAGGATAAAAATCACTTCTAAAATAACAGCTTATGAGTACCAACACTTCCAAACATTATCAACAAATTATAACCATTATCAAAGAGAGCAAATAATTGACTGAACCATACCAGACCCTTTTTCCTGACTCTGTCCCACTTCTTTTCCTCAAACTAACATATATGTGACTATGCAGTGTCTAGCTCATGTATATACGCAACTTCCCTTCATGAAACTTGCTTATGAGATTTAAAACACTGATATTTCACATTTTCAGCTCCCTCTAAGTCTGTCATGTTTGTATATTGTGTTGTGCCACATCTTTTTTACTGTACTTCCTTCTTCTTCCATATCTTTGGATGTGATGATGTTTTCTCCTTTTGGTATGGTGCCTGTACTTTGTTCCTGCATTCCTTTGCTATATGTCCAAGCTTGTTACATGCATAACATCTCATATCTTTCATATTCCTTCTATCGCAGTCAATGGCTTTGTGACCAAACATGTTGCAAGCAAAACAATATCCCTTAAAGTACCTGGAACATGATGAGCTTTCTGTGTGATGGTCTTGAACCATTCTACTTTTGTTTTAGGCTGCAACATGTCCAAAATTATGACATACATAACATTCAACATTATTCATTTGAGGAAATAACTAAATATCACTTCCATTGTTAGGAGTAAAAGATTTTCTTTGAAGAATTTCTTTCATTGGTTGTTGATGAAATTGACCTTTCATCTCCTTGTTGAGCATTTCAGAATTTGCAGTAGAGTTCCTTGTCTTACTTTGTTTACTAGATTCTCCTTCAATAGATTCATGAAAGCCAAGACCAGTTTCGATAGCAGCTGACCTTCGACTACTAAGAATATCCTCCAAGATCTTAGTACTATCTTGAAATCATAAGAGCTTATCTTTTTCTTCTAATTTATCTTCTAGAATATTTACCTCAACCTAATGTTGCTCTTCCTTTTCAAGATACTACTTCTTCATGATTCCTTCAGCTTTTCTTCCTTCTTCCAACTAATGTCTTTATTTAAGAACTTTGTTTTCTTGTTTTTCAAGGGCTTGGAGTAGTTATTTATTAGGCTTATTTGATTCTTCAATATTTTCTTTTAGTGAGAGGATATTAGCTTCAAGACTTTCATAGTAACTGGATCTATCTCTAAGTTTCTGGATTGTTGTGCTCCTTTTATTTATTTCATTTCTTAATGATGTCACTTTATCCTATAGCTTTTGACATTGATTTTCCTTTTCCTTGAATTGCTTCCTTACTTTGTTTCCTTCCTCTAGTTGAGCTTTTAGTTTGGTAGTTTCTTATTTAATGCACATTCCTTTTTGTCTAATAGATTTTGTTGATCTCTAATTTTGTCTGTAAGCTTTTTAAATTCTGCCTCTACTTGATATCTTTCTTCTACACCCATAAGAGAAAATTCAGTTTTTTCGCTATCACTTTCATCATCTTCAAATGGATGGAGAAATGTATGACCAGAGGATAACAAATTCATACCTGATAGTTCTTTTGCTTGTTCATCTTCATTTTGAGGTGATTATGAATCTAAAGAGTTGCTTCCACATATTCCCCAATCGATTCTCCCACTACCATAGTTCCTTTGAGATGTCTTCTTCTTCTGAGGTTCTTTCTTCTTTAGCTTCTTTCCCATTGTTCTATGGATCTCCTTCAAGCGATCAAGCTTCTACCAGAGGACCTGTTGTGATACTAATTGTTGGAAATAATACTGATATGGAGGGGGTGAATCAATATTAGAAATTCAATAACATTTTCATTTGCATAATGAGATTCATATACGCTACTTCAGTTAAGGGAACTCGTGTGTACATGAAACTGTGTTTAATGAAACTAGCGTATATCTAGCAAACTTATGATTCAGTTCATTCATCATATCTTGATCCTTAATCAGTGCATCAATACTTCATTAATCATATAAATAGTAACCAGGTGCAGTAAAAACATAACAGATCATCACACATAAGAAACACACATGACCACTATGATTTAAGGTGGAAACCCAATGTGGGTGAAAACCACCTGTTGTTGCCGTCTTTGTCTTCTTTTAATATTAACAAAAAATGTTTACAACATTTTACTGGTGTAGACTCATACTAGTATGTAGGCTTGTACCTGTAAAAGGCTACAACCTTCTCTTATTCTATAGCTTCTACTGGAAGGCAGCTACAACCCCTTTATCTCTTGTACTAGCCAATATGTTTACTAGTACATAGGTGTTGATATATGAAAGGCTACAACTTTCTCTCATCCTCCAGGGACCTTGTTTCATAAATTTTCAGTCTGGATAGTCCTAGAACACAACACCATAATCTAAAGGCCATGTTTCATCCAATTTTCATACGGGACCCATCAACAACATTGAAGCTCAAAATCAATCACAACTGCAATATATCCATCAACCATATCCACATCAACCAATTACTGAAACTCAATCTGAATCAACCAAACTCAATCAATCATTGACAACCTCTGAACCTCTGGCACAACTAAATCAATCATTCATACATACTTTAATCAAGCAACTGCAACAGATAGATCAATACATATTTCTAAGTTACATTATCATTTAGAATTAGTTGTCATCTTAAAACATGTTGGCTGGATAAATCAATCTTGCGGACAAGGCTGATCTTCTTAGTATCAATAGATATCTAGCAACAAGCAGCAAAAACAAATCTACCTTTCTCTAAACATATTGCAATTCATTAATAAAAACTAAAGAGGTGTTTAGACCCTACCTTAAGTCCAATGCTAGTTTGTGGTATCCATGCTTCAACCGTTCGAAAGAGTTTCCATTAGAGAACCTACAATCACAAACAAGCACACATGAAATAACACCTGCATAGCTAATATAATAAATCATGTTCATCATGGTGATCATTGAGAAAAATAAACTTGATTGTATTGACTTTGAAATAGAAGAAATTTACAACCTTTGGTGCCTTTATGGTATACAAGCTCTTCCCAGGGTCCGAAACCGGAATCTCCTCTACTTTGACAAGACTCACTCTCTTCCAAATGAGATGAAAACGTTATGTAATCTCTCCTCACAAAAGCTCAATTAGGAAGACTGATTTCCAGCAACATGTCACCTCCAAAATATTCTTCTTTCAACCTTCTTAGTAACCAGACCAATGCTTCATTTTATAGTGCAAAGGAAGGAGGTTACAGGTCCACCTATGAAGGGATAGAGTCCTCCTTCAAAGGGATAAGCTCCTCACATCAAGGTGTTAGCTCCTTAAGGTATGGGATGCATGAAACTTAAAGGAGCAAACTTGCCACCTCAAGATTCCCTCTAGAATCTTCCAGAAATGAGTCAAAGTGAGTTTTTAAGAATGTACTTATGCCTTTTTAACTTTTACAGGGGTCCGCACCCATAACACAGAGATAGAGTGGTCAGGTGCACAGGGGACATGACCATTAGGTGCGGGATCGCAGGTAATGCTAAGAGAAAGTGTAGAACCAAAGTTTTAGAGATTTTTAAGGGCTTTCTCTTATTTTCAAGGCTTGATATGAAGAATTGAGGTTTATGACTTGTAGAGGAGGAAAGTATGAGTGGTGATAGACTCACATAGATTGCAGAATTTCAAGGCGACAATTTTTGTGCAATAGATTGCCTCTTAAAGCACGAAGTCTGTAATAGATGAGGATAGAATTTGTCATCAAAGAAGAGTGAAGTACTTTATCATTTCAAGGATCATTCTATGAACACCATGGTAGGAACCTGTAAAAACATTGAATGCAAAATATATATATGTGAACATATCATCACTGAGGTAGGCATTCCTATACTTAGATAAAAAACTGACTAGAAACTAACTAAACTACTCTGATACAGGAATGATTTCGTAATACATCACAAGTATAGACATATGTAGACACAGTATGGATGCAACCATCTATTTATGAATAGTCCACTATATAATAACAAAATTCCTCACAGCCTGAATGGTAGAAACTAGATCTAGGGTCTTGACTTCTAGTTCCCGAACTAGTACAATTCCATCCATGCGAATAAATGTGTCAAATTCGAACATGGCAGAAACCACTTGATTACCAGTCAATGATGTGAACTATTAACAAGTGTGAGAGAAACCACCAGTAATGTCAATGGCTCTCAAAGTACTCAGTACAATCCATGAAATGTGAATAAATGAGTTGATGTCAAACATGTCATAGAATCCTTTGATCGAAGGTCAATGATGCAACCTATTGTCGAAGGTAAGAAACCTGCTATTAGGGCATGCAGATTCCAAGGTACTGAGGATTTCTAGATCATCTTTCTAGATAATGAGTTGGAGTCGATAGAAAGCGATCCATCATGGGCAACCCCACAACCCGAAATCATAGATCAAGTTTTGAAGAAATATATTTGGCAAGGACTAACTCAGGGATGGTCAAAATGGATGACAGATATTTTGCAAATGGATGGTTTATTTGAACTGACCTCTTGAACACATAACGACACTGTAGATGGTTTGGTAACAATTGACCCAAAGCTAATACCCAAAAACCAGCTGAAGACCTTCAATATGGTTTGATTAACTGTTAGGAAAATCATTTCCCAACCCAGGTGAACAAAGGGTGTCATGTTCAAGAGTGGTTAACTACTTTTCTAAAACACAAAGTATAACAAATAGGTGAATTTTCCTCTCTTTTCCCCCACCATTTCTGGCAAGTGCCTCTTTAGTTTTGACAAGGTTGATCAGGATAACATGTGCTTGATTATAAGCTCATCCTTCGGATGAGTCCAACTTAGTTTAAAATTCGAACCCTAAGAAGGAGTGGCCGGCTCCTGTTAAAAATTGAACAGGTCCTTTACTATTGAATTTTAACGAGTCCAGTATAGCAAAAAATCGGTGTTTTTCAATTTTAGGAAGTCAAAAGAAAAGCTTAAGAAAACTCCATGGCTATCCTTTTTCATAAATTTGTGTCCCCCAAGCCCGAAAATGTATAAAATAATACTTAAGGGAATCGCTCTACTGTTACGATCAACGAGTATTTTTCAAAATTAGAGACTCCGACCTGAAAAAATAAAAAAGCAATCAAAAACACATCATTTTATAACCAATATCGAACTTGAAACGACAAAATTTCAGCAATCTTTTCATGTTTATACAGTCAGAAAAGAGTTGTAAGTGGGCTGTCCTTTTAATTCTGTTTTAAAAAGTTTAAAAAGAAAAACTCGGCAATCTTTTCACATTTTAAAAGTGAGAAAAGAGCTTAAAGAGGACTCCAATGTTTCACTTTTTCGTAAATTTTGGAAGAGTCCAAAAAAGTGAAAAAGTATGCTATTTGGTGAAAATTATCAATTCTCCCTGAAAATCCAATATTCTGCACAAAAACTCAAAACATTACTCACAGTTGTTTATAATAAATAAAATGCATCAAAAAGTTAACTTTTTAAAGTGAAGAATAAACAAATTAACAATTCATTTATTCAGAAAAGCTTATAAAAAGGGCTTTTGTAAATTCATTTTTACCGTTTGACTTCAGAGTGAGAAGTAAGAGCTTTTGGGTAAGAAACGTCCTGTAAAGATTGCGCAAAATCCAACCATTGGAATCGAAAACCTTCACCTCTAGGTAATCCAAATCATCCCTATCTTGCATTTCAATCGTTTAATTTTCTTTTTAGGGCTTTAAATTTGATTTTTTAAGGAAAATTTTGTTTAAAAAACCGCTCGTGGGGGTCCACAGGTGCAACATGCAGCCCCTGCAGACCCCGATTTTTTTGTACGAAGGAAAAGTTCGGGATCCCGCACCTGTTCCTAAGCACGAGTGGGGACCTACGCACTCTCCCTAACTAGCAGGCGCAGACCCCATGAAACAAGTTATAAAATTTAAATTTTTTCCATTTCCGCCAAAAAAAATTGAACTAAATTGTTCTAATCTGCCTTTTTTGCAATGTAGGATATACAAAATGCTCATTTGGCGGGAACATGAGCACAAAGATGTGGATCTTGCCACATTAACTCATCCACCTACAATACAGGCATTAAAAACATGTAGACTATTTAAATTATGGGCCATATCTGGCATGAGGGCTCAGGTAGACTTCCTGCAATGGCTGGTAGATAGGTGGAGCACACAGAACCAGTGTTTCATGATTGGTGGCCACTGGCTCGAAATCAAGCTAGAGGACATTTATTTCTTGACAGGTTTTTCCAAAAGGGATGAATGATTATCTCTATTTAGGACTAGGCCCGGTGGCCAGTCTATCACTAATGTCCGATTAGAGTTTTGCAATGACCAAACAGAGGAAAAACGGATAGATATTAAAACTATCTCCCGTCCTAAGCTTAAGGTTATCACGTTCACTATCACTAGACTATGCAGGAGTGCAACATTGCATGTAGCTACCAGATCCCAAATGCGAATGGCTGTAGACTGTTATCGAGGCACCATCTTCAATTGGTGCGAGGCTATGTCAGCGAATGTAAAAGGCCAACTGACTAGAGCAAAGAACGGACAACTAAAAATATTTGGATATGGTTTCTTGATTGTGAGCTTTAGTCTAGAGAGGGTCCCTATGTTGGTCCCACAGTAGCTTTCTATTGAGGTTGGACTTCCCCAAGACCCTAGGATTCTGCGCTAGGTTGTAGTGATGGCCCGTCATCCTGAAGAGGGTTCATAGGTTATTCGATTTCCATCTGATTATTTTCATTGGTTGATGAACCAACTTTTCGTGATTCAAGATTTTCCATATGTTGGGATGGATTATCTTGGTGACCCAAACATGGCTCTTCCACCAAGAGAGCAATGGGATGATTCAGGTAAAATTATTTTCAACACTTCCTAAATTTTAAACTAATTTTTTTGTTTTTTAAATTGTCCAAAACTGACAATAAAAATTTTTAAATGCAAATGTGGGTCCATGACGACCAGCCGCTCTCCAGCCCTATGAGATAAGACACACAGCTACAATAGTACCAGCCCCACAGGACCAATCTATAGAGACCCTAACCAAATTGGAGAATCATCTAGAGCATTTGGCAACAGATATTCTAGACACTAGAATAGATGATATTCCACTTAGGTTATAGCGCTACGTGATTGGGGTCCTAAGACCTTTTAGGAGGTTCCGTTGTAGGGTGGCCCGAGCAGTGGTTTCTTATCGTGATCATCATCAGGGATAGGATGATCACCTTTGTAGACTCATATGACATATTATGTCTTTTTGTACTATCATTTTTTCCGATCACAAGGTGTTTTTCAACCTATGATCGAAGACGATGTATATTTGACACACTTCTATGCTATGATATATCACTATTACTGGCTATCTTGTATAACATTTTATGGAATGTTTTTAAATTTACTGTCTTTATTATTGCAAATGTCTGTTTAACATTCGAGAAGCAACTGCATCTGCTAATGTATTTAAATATCTTGGAATATGATGATATTCAATGTAGTCAAATTCACGTTCCAAGAGATGAACTCTCAAAAATAATCTTAATAACACTGGATTTCTAATGGTATAAACCATGTTAAGCTGTAATACAATGAGTTCAAAATCTAACCTAACAATCAAACTCCGAATCCCAAATGAGATGGATTCAGATAATAACTCAATCATTGCACTATGCTCTGCAATGTTATTCATTGTTTGACCAAGGCTTACCCCATCCATAGATACTAACTCATCAGAGGGTGAATAGATAACCCAAGCTACGGAAGAAATGTTCCATGTACTACGACAAGCACCATCATCAAAACCAATGTATGTTTGAAGAGATGTCGACATCTGCAATATCAAGAGTAAAATCAAGATAAGCGAGAATAATGATAAAAATGCTCTCTAAACTAGGCACACTTTTTAATCTAAAACACACCAACTAGAAAGAAACTATTCTAACAAAAATCTCCACACCAAAATCTAAGCATAATATATTTTCAGGTAAAGCCCATTTCTGGGTTTACCCAAAGAGACACCGTCAAAATCTACCAATTCATAGGCACCTTTTGCCAACTTTCACTTAACAACATAAGGACCATGCCACATAGGTACAAATTTTCTATCACCTAGCTTATCGTTTTCTTGATCGTCTACTAAAACTAGGTCTCCTTTTGAAAAATTATGAGGTGTAACATTTCGGTCGTACTGAGATTTTATTCATTTGGCATGAGTCTCGATTGCAATGCAGCATCACGTCGATTCTCATCTAGCTGAGCTAAGTACAACAAATGTTTCTCCTCTTCAGAAGAGGCTGGGAGTAATTCTATGGCTATTTGCAATGATGGAATTTTGCATTCAATGGGTAAGACTGCTTCCAACCCGTAAACTAGGTGAAAAGGAGTGAAACCAGTCGATGTTTTTACTGAGGTTCGGTATGCCCAAAGTGTTGAAAATAACAGTTATGCCAATGCGACCTATGAATACCATTGATTCGTTGGATCACAATGACTAAAACTTTATTGATTGCTTCAAGCAGACCATTAGCCTGTGGGTAATATGGAGTAGAACTATCGTGACGCAGGCCAAGTTGATCTATTAGTTCAGTCATCATGATGTTTTGAAATGACTTCCATGATCAGTAATAATAGCTTGAGGAACACTGAATCTAGCAATTATATGATTGAAAACGAAAATTGCAACAGTTTTGTCATCTGCTGAGAATGTAGGCATCGCCTCAGCCCACTTAGTAAAATAATCTACTGCAAGGATGATATACGCGTGCCCCCCAGCCGAGTGAGGGTTACATGAAACAAAGTCAATACCCCACTTTGTGAAAGTACCAACGGCAATTATAGGGTGTAGAGGAGCAGGTGGAGCATGCATCTTATGATAAACAATTTCACAATTGTGGCATTTCTGGACTGCATAGATACAATATTTAAATAAGGATGGCCACAAATAACCAACGTGAAATATCTTTTGGGCTATGGCATACCCAGACATATGACCGCCACATGCTCTAGAGTGACAGTCATTCAGAACCTTTTCAGCTTCTTCGTGAGTTAGACAACGTTGGAAAGTAGAATCTGCCTCACGACAATAGAGTATATCTCCAATAATATTGTATTGTTGGGATTGGAAAGGTATTTTCCTTCACTGAGATCATGAGATTTCAGGCCGAAAAGATTGGGTTTGGAGATAAACAGCTATATCTCCATACAATGGATCAAGAGTAGTGATAAGAAACAAGGATTCATCCGCAATGGGTTCTTCCGCCACAGTTTCAGTATCAGTACATGGGAAATCACACATCAATTCTGCAAAAACCAAATATTTCTCTACCTTGGATTTCAAATTCCAAGTCAAATTTCTGTAGGATAACTATCGATTTGGAATACTTGGCCCCTATCAATTGTTTGGTCAAAATATACGTCATAGGGTTACAGTCATAAATTACCATTGTTTTGCGTAATAAGATCTAGTGACGAAATCTTTCGACAGCTTGAACAACTGCCAAGGCCAATTTCTCCACATGCGAATATTTAAGCTCAGTTCGATTTAAATTTTGACTAAGATAGTAAATCACATGTTCATTGTTGAATTCATCTTCATGAACTAAAACCATCCCAATGGTGGAATGAGAAGCGATGAGGTACACAAGGTAATCTTTGTTGTAGTTGGGAGGATGCAATAATGGTGCATGGGTCAACACGTGTTTAAGTGCATCAAAAGATTTGTTAGCTATCTCATCCCAAAAGAATGGAGTATTCTATTTCAAAAATCTGGTAAAACCTTTCGTTATCTCGACATAGTTAGGAATGAAACGACGTAAAAAGTTTTCTTTCCCTTGAAAACTTTGGAGTTGGCGAAGAGTCGAAGGAGTAGGTAATTTGACAATAGCTTCAACCTTCGAGGGATCAACACAAATGCCAGCTTTCAAAATGACAAATCCTAGTAAAAAACCCGTTTCTATAGAGAAAACACATTTGTGTGGACTCAGCCTAATTCGATAATGCCTACATCTCATAAAGATTGCTCGTAAATTAGTGAGATGATCAGCTCTACATAATGAATGAGCAGGTAAATCATTGAGATAAGGTTGCACAATGTGCTTGATGTCATGAAATGCGCAAGACATAGCCCTTTGAAAAGTTGCTCCAGTGTTCTTCAATCCAGAAGGTAATTTGCAATAAGCAAATGGCCCCCATGGACAAATGAAATCCGTTTTAGGTTGATCACTAGGGAGTATGTTGATTTGATTGTAACCAGAAAAACCATCCATAAAGGAGAAAATTTCACTACCAACACAATCGTCAAAAATTTGATTGATATAGGGGGTTGGATAATTGTCTTTAGGACAAGTTCGATTAATATCCCTATAATTGACACATATTCTTATCGTTCCTAGCTTTTTGTTATCAGGAACAATATTCAATACCCAATTCGTTAAGGGAATTGGATAAATGAAACCTACTTGAAGTAATTTCTCAAGTTCATCTTTAATACCAACAACTTTTCTTAGATATATCTGATGCAAACGTTGCCGGACAGGTTTAGCATCTAGGTAAGTTTTAATTTCTTGGAAAACAATTGATGGATCGATTCTTGGCATTTCTTCATATGACCAGGCAAACATGTTGCAGAATTCTTGAAATAGGGCCTTATAAGTTTGGATTTCATCGTGCATACAGGAAGCACCTATATGAATGTTTTCAATAATTCCAGGTTTCAATGAAATGTCAATAGGAACTGTTCAAGAGATATTTCCCAAATTCAACTCAGAATCAGGATGTTGCAATGGATTCTGTGGTTCTTTGAATAGTTGCAAAATAAAGCAATACGTTAGGAGGAGGAAATGAAAAAGTTCCTAGTAAACCAAAATCTTTAATCAAACCTACCCCAACATCCTTGTAAGGGATAGTTGTTTTATCGACATGTTGAATACTATCATAAGAGGCTAGGTAGGATGAAAAATAAGTCAAGTGGTCTATTGTAATGGTCTTTCCATTATGAGGAAACTTGATAAGCCGAAAGACCGATGAAACAACAACAGTCATCACATAAGACCAACTGCGACCCAAGAGAAGGTTGTAATCTAGAGGGGCATCAACCACTTCCACATCTAGATTTATAGTTTTGCCTTCAACCCCTATAGGTAAATCCTAAAAAATGCCAAAAGGATGAAACCCTCGTCCATCTAAAGCCTTTGGAATCGTCAGGGATTGATTGAGTGTAGGAGAACCAAGCGATCTCCAATACTGAATTGACATAATACACGTAGAAGCTCCCTCATCAATCACAGTCTCAAAGCAAGGTCTGTTTTTTACTAACACTAGAATCTGGAAAGCCATTTGATGAGGTAGGTGAGGTGTACTATTCTCTAAATAGAATATTATAAGGTTCGAATACTGAATATCAATAGCTCCTATATCACACAATAATAATTTACACTGTGTTGGGCATGATTGTAGCACCTCCAAAGCTAACATTGCTGAAGGGAAAATAACTAAGTCTTCAACATTGTTATAGTTCTAAGTAGCTTTCACATGTGGATTGAAAGCTGACTTCTGAAGTATACCTTTATCAGGCGATTTGATGACTAAGTCTGGGTTAGGTTTCTTGATCTGTAGTGGATCAGAACCAAAAGGAGTTGAAGTTGATGGGTTTGAATTAGAAGATTCTGCTTCCTTACCACCAACATGATTTTTACTACCATAATCTTGCGATCGCGTCGCAATCCTGACATGGGCCATCATCATAATGGGTTCTTCTGAGGCATTTGAGGAAGAACCTATCATCTTACTATCTTGACAAGGAAAAGGATCCTTCAAGATATCAGGTGTTTTAGAACCTTTGACGATTTTCGAAACCTCAGCATGATGTGGGAAGTCTCTTGTAAAATTCTCCTTGTCACAAATGAGACAAGGATAGCGAGGTTTACGTTTCTCGCCAGTAGATTAATTTTTATCTGATTTCTCTTTTGAGTTTTGTTTATTTTTCTTCTTCCCCTTCTTTTTACTGTCGGATTTTGATTTGGCGGTAGATGATTCTACGACATGGATATCGGTAGGAATTTCAGCGGAAGAATCTCCTATTGGGGAATCTGGTAAATTTATAATAGGAGAAGAATTCTCTGAAGATTTCTTCTTGATTTTGGTACTAACGGAACCAATGTTACCATCAACAGCATGAGACCTTGAAGGAGCTGCAGTTATTTGATTGTGTTTCGAAAGGTCGGGGATTTCTTCATGTAAAGTACCTGACTGCGTATAGATGAGGTCAAGTTACTGAGCCTGAGTAATTACTTGCAATTCAGTAACAACTCCCGCCTTAGCTACATCCTCAGTGATTTTAGGTAATAATGATTTAACAAACCATTCTGCTAAAATTTGATCTGGAATAAAAACTTTCACTAAACGTCATCGACGTCGCCATTCATGAATATGATCTGAAATATATGTGGACATTGACTGTTTTAGAGAAGTTAATAATTCTGTGCCATTGTCATATCTGATAGGAACCTGAAAATGAGTTAAGAAAGAAGTGGCAAGCTGACTAAAATTATAAAAAGAGCCTCGTGGTAACTCAATGTACCATTTGGCAGCAAGACCAATCAGAGTGCGTTGAAAAATACGTAAGCGAATTGAATCATCGATAATGGAATTAGATGCACACCAAAGGTGATAAGTCATCACATGATTTGAAGGATCTTGTCCTGACTTACCCTCAAACTTCGAGATATCACTGGGAAACTTATTAGGCATTGGCGGCAAATACGGAAGATTGTAAATTGATCATTCTTAAGGCGCGAAAAATCAACTAAATCCAAAGTTGCAATAAAAGGTAACTAACGGTTAGGGTCTCGAAAACCTTGGGTCACAAGACCAGTCCTAGGAGGAGCATATCCAGGATAACTTGGAGTTGGATTTTCATTAGGAATCATATATCCTCCCAGAAAACCAGGATTAACTAGACCAAACTGGGGCTGTTGAGGTTGCCGATAAGTATAACCAGGGTACGGTTGATACTGATAAACAGGGTTTTGCACAGCACGACTGAATTAGTACTGTCCCTGGTATGGTTGATAAGTAAATTGCAGTTGACTTGTGACAACCATACTTGGCCTAGGTTGACCTACAGGCATCTGAACCAAAGTCTGAACTGTAGGTCCTAACTGTGGTAAAGAGGCTTGAGGATTTGATACAATAACAACAGAAACTAGCGCTACTGATACTCTAGAAGTAGGTGGGGTAGATTGAACAAAAGTTGTAGTAGTTGCCGCAATATTTTGAGGTAGAGTTCGAGGCAAACTAGGCCCAGGATGATGAACTACACCAGGTGCAAAAGTTTGAACAATAGGCTAGACAGGTTGCTGGGTTGGACCAGAAACCAAAGGTAGTCCAGGTTGACTTGATAACTACACATTAGGTTGAAAAATCTATTGAGTTTGAGATGGATCCCACACCATGTTCGTTCTGGGGTATGGACCCATAAAAGGTTGAGCATATTGAGGACCATAACCAGGTTGAGTGTACGGCTGATAATTGAGAGGTACATTTCCAGCTCCTTGTACAAATGGTTAACCAGAAGGCGGTTGGAAAACCTTGAGTTGGGTATTGATCTTGAGGTTGATAACCTCGAGGCATGTACTGAAACTGGGGTTGACCTTGAGGTATATATTGATACTGGGGTTGACCTTGAGGTATGTACAGAGTTTAGGGTTGAACTTCAGGTATGTGTTGTCCCGAAGGTATGTACTGTCCTTGAGGTTTCCTCCCAGGTGGTATCTGACTACCTTGAGGTTGCCCCCCAGGCGGTAATTGAGCACCTTGAGGTTGCCCCCCAGGCGGTAACTGACTACCTTGAGGTTACCCTCCAGGTGGTAATTGACTGCCCTGAGGTTGCCCTCTAGGCAGTAACTGACTACCTTGAGGTTGCGGATTTGGAATAGCACCAGACATCATAAGAATTTCTTCTACACTTAACGGTGGAGTTTCGTTATTACCAGTTGATATCTCACATTCAACTAGTTGAGGAGATGCTCCTAAAAAAGTACCAATGAGTGACTGATACCTAGAAGGAACAAAAGGACCGCCATATAAAAATGTTTCCGGTGTTTGGGAAAACATGGATGACCATTTCAACATGTTCAAAGGAGGATAATAACCTCTGGGCATAGGATGGAAAGGAATTCGAGGTGGTGAAAATCTAAGACTCGGGTTTTCTAAAAAGTTCGTAAATGATACGTACCAAGCATCACTTCTAAAAGGACTGTAGAATATTGATTCACGGTCCCTAAGTTCTAAAGTTGGTTGATTTTTAAGGAGAGTTTTATCTTTGTCCATACTAACAAGTTCTTCAATAGAAATGAGTCCAGAAGGAAGATTTTGGATAATTATACTTCCTACCTTGGGTGAACTAGGACCAATAGAAATTGGAGAAGAAAATCCTAAAGATGGAGTAGCAGCAGGTTCGGTTTCAGGCTCAGAAATTTCAGGTTCTTGAATTAATTCACTAGTAGAAGAAATACTACTAGTAAATTCGGAAAATGAAATTGGTTCAAAAATATACTCTGTTGCTTAAACTTGATAATCAGGATGAACAATTAAAGATGATTCTCTGGCTTCCGGTGACCCAACTCTACTATCACTAGGTGATACAGGAGCTCGTAGCCCTTCAAGCTGGCTAGGTGTATATTCCAGAGGTTGCCCCCCGAAGTCTATGGGATTGTCTCGGTAATTCAGCCACGATTAAATATTTATTACTTCATACGCAAACAAAGAAAATCTCAATAAAACCACCTAGAGTCTCTAAAGAACCAAATAATTGCATCACATACCTAAAAAAAATCTAAGAGTTAAAACCACACACAAATAGTAACTTTCCATACCAAAAACACTAGTTGGTGATGAAATCCAACGTCGTAGAATTCAATATAGAAACGGTGGTTGGAACAGTTACCTCGACAACCTGCTTAATGAAACAGGCTGGCACAATTTTCTTCAAAAAACCATCTCGAGTGAAGAGAACCCCCATAGAGAGTCCAAGTGAGTCTAGTTGATGTCTGCTCTAGGTACAGTGAGACTTTTCCTTCACCGTGACCTTAGGAAAGAATCATAAGATTAAGGTTACTAAGGTTACCAACAATAACAAATACAATTGGGGGAACAGTCTACGATATGATCTACGAGTAAGGGTAGAGTAACAAAGCTCAATCCCCTTGAAGGCTCCTCGACATGATCAATCCAAGGTTTACCAACAAGTGACCCCAGGCTGCTCGACAATGGTTAATCTGAGATTTACCATTTTTAATACGTGCAAATATTCTATCTTTCCGAATGAGACAGACTTGATTTTCTCAAAGCTTCGGACATGATTTTGTGATTGACTCCTTTAAGAGAAGCTTCCCAGATTATATCAATTGCAATTGGATTTATTTCCTACCGTAAGATATAGCTACTTGTTTGTTTTAACTATCTTGGAGAGTTAATTACTCCCTACTCCAAGATACTAGCCTAAGCAATATTGGTGGTAAGAGCCCTAGAAATAAAAATATTGCTAGATAAATTTTCATTAAGCGTTACATTTATGGGTTGTTTCTTAATTCAATAGGTATGGAGATGAAACTTTGATGGTGTGAAGACTCAACTCCAAAAACACTAAAAAATGCACCTAAAATGATAAACAATTCATTTTTCCTTCAATGAATTTCTAGCTGAAAGAAACAGTTGAGAATGCAATTCATTGAAAAACAAAACTTTTCTTCAACATGTAAATGAAAAGAAATTTTTTTTGTCTTTTTCAATAAACTCAAAATGAGACTACTAATTATGCTCATGAAAAATAAATCCCTTTTTCTTTTTCAACACTCAAAACTACAGAAAACAATTCTTTCAAAAGAGATTCTACAATTTCTAGGAAACACTCAAAACTATGAAAAACTAATCTTGAGATCTAAAAACTTCTAAAAGCCTAATCGAAATAAAAGCTTCAAATCTTTTCGAGGATGTTTTAGTTAGTTATTAAGCAAACCAAGGATTAATTTGTTCTGAATAACAAATCAATCAAAAAACACCCAGATATGTTTTCTTTCATAAAAATGAAATTCACTACTTATGACCAAGTTCGTTAAAAGATTTGCAAAGAGAAACAAAATCTATTTCTCACCAAGGGTAGATTTCACAAACTAGCCAGACTCATCAAGAAGACAAAAAGATACGAGGGTGATCTAAGTTTTCTTAGGCTTCTAATCTTTGGGTCACTATAGAGACCGAGTGAAAAGCAATCCAGGCATGAAAAACTTCTAGAAAATCATCTAAAACAAAAACACCAATGGAACTTACTCAGAAGAGACTTTTGATAGGGCACACGTAGATATTTGCAAAGACTAAAAGTCGTAAATAAAACCAAAACTTAACTGGGCAAAAATATTTTAGGTTTTTCAAAAATTTTGACAGGGTTCGCAGGCTTCTAGTATAACCAGATGCGGTACTGCTTTGTGCACTAAAGGAATAGAGCGGAGATGTATGCACTGTATTGTAAATAGAACGTGTGGTCCTCTTGAAATTTTTGAAAAAACAAAAAAATGATCCAGATCCTAAAAACTACCCAATCCCACACACATCAAGCAAAAACCAGAAACAAGAACAAGCTTCTCAAGTCAAAGACAAAGGAAAATAAAAAAACCAAATTCAGTTCCCCAGTGGAGTCGCCAATTTGTTGGCCGGATAAATCGATCATGTGGACAAGGCTAATATCCCTAGTATCAATAGGTATCTAGCAACAAGCAGGACAAACAAATCTACCTTTCTCTAAACATATTGTGATTCATTAATAAAAACTAAAGAGGTGTTTAGACCTTACCTTAAGTCCAATGCTAGTTTGTGGAAGCCATGCTTCAACCATCTGAAAGAGTTTCCTTTAGAGAGCCTGCAATCACAAGCAAGCACACATCAAATAAGACTTGCATATATAATATAATAAATCATGTTCATCATGGTGATCAAGGAATCGATAAAATAAACCATAAAACACAACTTATTGAGAAAAATAAACTTGATTGTATTAGCTTTGAAATAGAAGAACTTTACAACATTTGGTCCCTTGATGTTGTACAAGCTCTTTCTGGGGTCCGAAATAAGAATCTCCTCTACTTTGACAAGCCTCACTCTCTTCCAAATGAGATCAAAAAGGTATGTAATCTCTCCTCAAAAAATCTCAATTAGGAAGACTAAATTCCAGTAGCATTTCACCTCAAAAATATTCAGCTTTCAACCTTGTCAGTATCCAGCCCAATGCTTCATTTTACAGTGCAAAGGAAGGAGGTTACAGGTCCACCTATGAAGGGATAGAGTCCTCCTTCAAAGGGATAAGCTCCTCACATCAAGGGGTTAGCTCCTTAAGGTATGGGATGAATGAACCTTAAAGGAGCGAACTTGCCACCTAAAGATTCCCTCTAGAAGCTTCTAAAAATGACTCAAAGTGAGTTTTTAAGAATGTACTTGCACCTTCTTAACTTTTACAGGTGTTTGCACCCATAACACAGAGACAGAGTGGTCAGGTGCCCAGGGGACATGACCATTAGGTGCAAGACCGAAGGCAATGCTAAGAGAAAGTGCAGAACCAAAGTTTTAGAGATTTTTAAGTGCTTTATGTTATTTTCAAGGCTTGATATGAAGAATTGAGGTTTAAGACTTGCAGAGGAAAGTATGAGTGGTGATAGACTCACACAGATTGTAGAATGTCAAGGTGAAAATTTTTTTGCAACAAAACTATGATTCAGATTGTATAAGCTATTTGGTAGAAGCTAGCGTGAATGATTACGCAACTTCCCTAAAGCAAACCAGTGTGTAGATCTGCAAACACTTTCCTGCACTTCCAGACCTCAGACATAATCATACATAGCGGATAGAACATGTGTTAGCGATCAGATCTAGCCCATTCATTACCAGATCACATAATGATAAGTCATTATGATCCTGATCCATCATTAGATTTCATCCATCAAAACTGAAGCTAACCAGAATCAACCAATCTAAATATGTAGAATACTGTCACCAGAACACAATGTAAACCCTAGAACTCTGCATCACCAACTAAAACCAATTGCAACTTCAAAAATTATAGATCACAAGGTATACGCTACTTCGATGTGTCAAACTTGTATGTATACAGGATTTTACCAAAGTCAACCAATTTATACATCTGTAAATATTCATTCATAATTTTGCAGCTATTCCAAACTTCAGTTATAACTAGATCATAATATTTACAGATCAACAGATGTATCAGTATACAGATCTAGAATAAACATGATCAAACCATATAAAAATTATTCATCTGAAGCCTTAAGATCGTGATCCATCATTAGACCTTGTCCTCCATCAACTGCTAAGTCTCCTCCTTGGTTTAGATGAAGCAGAGCATCATAAACCCATAACCTACATACTTGATCTCACATTTCATCAGATATTTCATACTTGCTTACTTCCGTTTTGCCTAATGATCTTCTCCTCCTTATATAGGTTTAGGCCTATCTCAATGCCATGGTCCAAAACCACGTAGGACTCATACCTTGGACCCAATGGTTGGGTTTAATACCTCAGACCAATACCATGGACTAATACCAAAATAGAATGGTCCAAATACCACCGACCAAAAACATAGTTTTCTGACATGTGTGTGCCTTTCCTTCTGTGAAAGTGCATGTGTATGTTATAGGAACCTTTGTATATAGTTAACCTACGTGTATTCGCGACTTGGTATATATTGAACCTACATATAACTTTCTTTCTTCATTCTTGCTATTTACCTGCTATACTGTGATCTTTCATCTAAGAGAGTTGCCATCAAGGACAACACTTGTGTCATACCTGTATCATAATGCCAACATCAACATTAGAATTTTATAGTTCAATTCCCAATTGGTGGTAACACAATTGTAGAGGAAGGTTCATGAAAAATAACCAACCTTGAAGGAGTTGAACGTCGTGTTAGTATTCACTGAGACATTGGAAGCATTACAGTGGGTCTGTGGAGAGGATGGTGGAGTACCTATGATAGTTCAACCATAAGGATAGTGGCATTAGTGAGTAGTAATATTACCAAACAAAATTAATTGTAGATAACCTTTAATATCAAAAGGAGAGATTTGAAGGATTGTATCACCTATAAAATGGAAGCAAGACATAGATCTCATATTTTTGTTGAATCTATGAAATAGAAAAATTAAATAAAAAGGGAAAAACCGCAACACGATCCGTAATAAAGTGGATGCCCTCATGAGTGAAAAAACAATTAAGTCATTGTTAAGGAAGGGAAAATTTTTAGCAAGGATACTGGGTACCGAGAGCGTTCCCGTGGTTGGATTCGAGAACCCCACATCAACAATGGAGTGCCTCATATTCTAGTCCTAAACACAAACAAAAGACTAATTATAAGAAGATTGATAATATGAAATAAACATATCACCCCAAATGTCTGAAAAATATTCTACTTGGTTGAGGGAAGATGAGTGCTAGAACCCCACTGCACCAAATGCTACCTCCACTATTATTTTGAAGGAGAAAACATAAACAATGGGCCACGTGAGTCACTGGGATTCCTAGGGAATTCCACATTGTAGCTAGGTATGGCTCAATAGTGGATACTCGGCGGTTGGTGGTGGTGACAACAAAGGTAGGCTAAGAGAGAATGGAAAGGTAGTAATAGTGTAGGGTTGCAGAACCATCAACCCCAGCAACAAAGTAGCAAGTCGAATGAGTGAATAACAAACAATGCAAAATATTAGGGTTTAGCCAAAGCAGTGTACACCATCAACGAGAGACAAGAGATCAGGACCGTGAAACTCTCATCGCATTGACAAGAGTGAAGGCCATGTGTTGCTATACCTATTTACATGGTCTAGCGTGCGTGGAGTAATTTCGTGTTGTGTGCAGCCTGACTAGGCCTACATTTTGGCAAAGACTCCACCTTTTGTGGAGCACAAAGTGGACCATGCACTGGAGTAGGGGAGCGCGAAGTGGACCATGTAGTGGAGCGTTGTAAATACACCACATGGTGTAAGGGCCTCAGGGCTAGTCTACACCCATCCTTTTGTAAAAGAGAACTATTTTTGTAATGTATCAATGGCTTTGGACCATAGTCTCTTATTTTAGGGAGTCCATGGTATTGAGACCACGGTAATTTTATGATGTATCCCTTCGAGGTAATAGTATATATAGGGTGAAAAAATAAGAAGAGAATCAACTATCTTTGGATCCAGACCAATGTTATGGTTGTATTATTGTGATATATAATTTGGTAGAGAAGGCGAGGACCTGTAACTGAGTGTGCAGAGGCCTAAGTCTACAGCTGTCTACGTAGACAACTTTCATCTTAGTGAACAAGATTTGTTTGTTCTACAAAGATTTATTACATTAGAAATAGTTCTTGTGGATGTAGCACGACACTGGGGTGAACCATGTACATTTGTATTCATGTGTATATTTGCTTATTATCTATTGTAGTGTAGCAGTTGCTACAATTTCATTTTATTTTAGCACAGTGATGGTTTATGGTTCTATATAACATATTTAATTATTTAATCTAAAGTGTTGAAGTGATTATGAATGATAATAATAAGAAAACGTAATAATACCACATCTCCTAATCCTTCAAGGTTGAAAAAACCTGGTTCTACATCCTCCCATAATCACTTTGTGTGAGACATTGATCTTCTTGCAAGTCATTTTCAAAAGGGCCAGCGATTAAGGGTTTTGTTGGTGTGTAGTATACATCGAACCTACGTTATCCCAAAATAAGGTACTAAATGGTTCTGCTACTGGGACCAAGATCTATTTGAAACACATGTTAATGTGGCATTTGTCGAAGAAGGAAATTCAAGACTGGATAGAACTAAAAGAATAAGAATTTGTGGATCAAGAAAATAGAAAACCTCATCTAACATATGAAGCTTGGTTACAAAAGTATATTTTTACAAATCAATATGAAAATTTCTCCTTTTCATTTCATACCAATTTGCATGAGTTAATATCGAGGATGAATGAAAGGAAGAACTGTTTTAAAGGTCAAGAACCTACAATGTGGACTATTGAACTAATACAATGAATGAATAGCATTGACAATAACATTTCAAGGGTTGTTGATTTTTGGGTTGATAGCATCTTGGGAGGATTCATTACTAAGTTTGTCGTAGACTTGACCATATCCTACAATGAAGTGAAATGAGGATTCTTCAAAGGACCAAGAGGTAAGGATTTAAAACCTCTGAAACTTTGGATTAAGACGCTTTTGTGTGAAAATGGAATTTTACAAATGTAACTAGATTAGTAGTCTACTTAAGTTTGGAAGAAGAGGGAATAAATCCAAGCAAGATATCGCAGTAATGCCAAGTGGAAAGAGACATAGAATAGATACGAGAAAGGGATTTCATGGACAATATCCGAAGACCTTTATAGAGATTGATATTAATCCTCTTTTCAGTGGATATGAAAGAAAAGGACAAGAAATCCACCCTAATAACCCCTAGGTAGCTTCACAGTATTCAGCCTTTCATCCTAAAAGTCCACAGAAACCAAAATATGGTAATAGTCGGGGTCGTTTTGCCTCACTGCATCACCCTCCCCCCCCTCCCCCCCCCCCCCCCCTCCCTCTCTATCCATCAAAAACCTGCATCTTCCCACCCTTCCCACTCCCCCTCCCACTCCCTCCCCTCCCCCTCCCCCTCCAAGAAGAAGTATGGTTGAGGATATTAAGCTACTTCTCTTCAAAGGAACTATATTAGAGGATCCGAAAGAATTTTGGTATTTATGTGAATTTGAATGGACCACGAAGGAGATAAATTATGAGAATACAAAGAAAGAACAACTCATTATGACGCTCTCAGGTAGAGCATTGACATGGTATATGAAGTATTCAAATAATCGGAAAAGAATGTTTGAAGATATTAAAAGGGCACTCACAAGAGAATTTGAGAAACCGAAGTCTGAGTCATAGTGCATCACCAAGTTGAAAGAGATCAAAGAGAAACCTACCGAGTATGTTCAGGAGTTTGATAAGAGATTTAAGGTTTTATTAGATCAAGTAAGCTTTGACATAGCTCCAAAGAAACATCAATAATGGTTTATAGCTACGATTCTACCACATATCAGATTTCCATTCACCCAACAAAAGAGAGAAAGTCAACCCAAACTTCTACAGATTTCGGTTAATTGGAAGCTTCTCCTATCAAAGATACTAATGCGGGCATGCAACAAATTCAATGTGAGTTAGGAAACCTAACCATACAGATAGAAGACATCAAGAGGATAAAATAAGTTAGAGAAGGGTTATGGTGTACGAGGTATAGATCGAAGTGTCATTCTAAAGAATATGGCCTATCTTCAGAAATTACATGGATAGTGGGGCAATAAATCCCCTGAATGTAGGATCTAGCCTGTGGTCAAAAATATGTAAAACTAGAGGCAAACAACATTCACAAGACTATTACTTATTAGATAAATATGTATAGTCTCCGAGAAATCTATATCGCAAATTTTGTAAATCATTAGGACATTATCAGAATAATTGTTGAACTTACGAACTAATGATGGAGTGCAGTGCTGACACTTATAGAATGAAAGAAGAATAGAATGCACATGAGGTAAATCATTTGCTATAACTACAGCCAATCAGATCATTTTGTAAGAGACTATGAGAGTCCCACAATGACATGTAAATATGGTAAATCCTTTGACCATGTAATTGAAGAATGTCCTCTACTTATGGAAAAATTTGAAGAAATAAGGAATCAGTAACTGATATGAAATATTCAAATGATTAGTACTAAAAGGAGGACCACCGAACCTTAAATTAGTATTGCCACTAGAATTGGATTTGTGACTCGCAGTGATAAAGAAGATGTAAAGAAAGAATTTGAAAGTGCGTAGGTCAGAAAGACTATTGAGAAAGTTCTTATTTCTTATTTTCGAAAAGAAAAATAAGTATTTATGGATGTTGGAGCTTCAAAATCTAGTGCATAACCAAATCCTGACTTGAAAAGTAATTGTGACATGCCATCAACATTAACACAGGATCGAGCTCCGACGCAAGACTAAGATTCAAAATATCAAGTAGGTATTTTAATGTCTTTTCTGCACACTGTTATGAAATTTTTAATTGACCATAAGGTTGTAGAAGGGCTTCAAAAGTTGATAGATTCATGTGCATCCAAAGAAACACCGCGATGTGAGATGTGTGCAGTCAATAATTTGCATCGACAAAAGAGAACCAAATGAGAAATGAGGCTTAGTGTGTAGATGGGAGAACATGAGATGGAACAAATTATCTTGGATCTGGGATCTGATGCTAATGTCTTGAGAAAGAAATCATGGAAATTAATTGGTAAGTCGAAGCTACAATGGTCACCTATTTAGCTAACAATGGAAAATCAACAAAAGGTCTTCCATTTAGGAAGACTACTAGCTATCACAGTCGATATTGAAGGAGTTCGCACAACTACTGATTTTGAAATAATTAACCTGACTAAGTTATGAATGGTATTTTAAGGAAATAATATGCGAGTAATTGTTCCCTTGGATTAATCAGAAGGAGTAATATATAAAGAACCATCCAAAAAAGAATATTTCCCAGCTCACATACATAATATCTATGAAATGAAAGTGAAGGAACAATATTGTGTTAACCCTATTGTAGGGAGAAAGTTGAGTTGGGAGCGTGATAGTTCTTATACCTCAGACTCATAAGAAGAGTTGGAGAACTAGCACAATAGGTTACATGAAGTATCCACAAGGCGTTGTGAAATAATTACCAAATCAATTCGTTGTATGGTATCTGAGGTATGCAAGCTACCCTCTTATGATGGATTAGATTATGTAAATACTTTCCTTAATGATTACAAAGAACAAGTTCTAGAAAATGGAAGGCTTCCAGCCTTAGATATAGCCTTGAAAGATACCCCTGCTATATGGTGGCATGCTCACAAGAAGAATATAGGAGGTTGGCAAGAATGTTAAAGATTTATGTGGATAAGCATTGGGTAGATAAATACAGATATGGAGATAAAATATGATGGTGAAACTAATCCTATGAGTGATATCCATCTATGCATTACAACATGGAAGGAGATTCCACTGCAAGAACCGGTACATGGATTCATTCATACATTAGTGACTATCCCTATGAACTAATTCCTAGAAACAGAGCTTTGGCATGGTACCATGAACTAGCAAGACTTGGTCGATGGCTTCATATTAACATTGATAGTTGAGGATGATTGTCCATACATAGATTTGGTCCTTCAGACAATCAAGAAAATGATCTTTGAGAATGTAACCCCGCTAACATGGTAGCAACTTGATTGGGATGCAGAGATAGAAAATGCACTAGTGTTATAACCTTACTGCAGATTAAGAAGAAGATCCTCGTAACATCGACATAGCAGAGTAAGATGGATATCACAAAGTAATTGGACTTGAGCTAGAGATACCATACATAATAAAGACACTAAATAGAAAGAAGGTGAACTTAGGATTAGAGAAGGAACTGACATTTGCAACAATAGGAGATTACTCGGATGAAGAGAGAATCAATAATTTTACAGAGTTAGTTCATGAATATCAAGAACTATTTCCCACCAATATTTCATAAATGAAGGGTATAATAGGATATCTAGGAATCATGACAATTCCCCTTAAGCCTGATTTGAATCAAGTCAAACAAAGATCGTACAAGTTGAATCCAAAGTATAAGGAGAAATTAAAAGTAGAGCTTGATAAGATGATAGTAGTAGGAATTATTAAACGAGTAGAAGAATCAGAGTCGGTGAGTTCTATGGTGGTGCAAGAGAAGAAGACTCAGGAAGAATTTAGGATCTGTGTTGATCCAAGAAAGTTGAATGATGCATGTTTACATGATCCCTTGCCTACCTCTTTCACAGATGAAGTGCTTGATAATGTAGGAGGTTAGGAACCTTACTCATCTACAAATGGATTCTCAAGTTACCATCAAATTAGGATTGCACCTAGAGATTGGCGTAAGACTACATTTGCTATAGAATGGGGTTCATATCAATACATGGTAATGCCTTTTGGATTAAAAAATGCCCCTGCTATATTTTCTAGCGTGGCGGTTGCAACTTTTAAGGAATACATCCACAAGTCTTTAGAAGTATATTTTGATGATTGGACAATATTTTGATTGTTTAGAAAACATGTTAGATGTTTAGGACTTATGCTCAACACATGTAGACAATATCAAATCTCTTTGAACCTAAGGAAGTTCATGTTTTGTGTACCTTTTGGCATATTGTTGGGACATATTTTTTGTAAGCAAGGACTAATGGTGGACCTCGCTAAGACTATTATCATTATGAAATTGACTCCACCTAAGATAGTAAGACAACTTCGCACTACGTTTGGATATATCGGGTATTACAGGAAGTTCATCAAGGGGTATGCTCATATCATTGCGCTTATGGAGAAATTGTTGAAGAAGGATGTAACCTTTCAATGGAATGAAGAATGCCAAAAGAGCCTTGACATATTGAGAGAGAAAATGGTAGTTGCACTTATACTAGTTCTCCCAAATTGGAATAAGGAATTCCATGTCCATGTGGATGCCTCTTGTATAGCTTTGGGAGTCATACTAACCCAACCTGCTAAAGGAGAAATCGATAATCCTATAGCTTTTGCAAGTAAAAATTTATATATAGAAGAAAATAATTACACCACTACACAAAGGGAAGAACTGCCCATGGTATATGCCTTGAGGAAATTTAGACACTATTTCCTGGGGTCCCTCTTTAAAATGTGTAGATATCATTCTACAGTAAGGTATTTGGTTAATAAGCATGTCTTAGGAGGAAATATTTTGAGATGGTTACTATTATTCTAGGAATGTGACTTTGAGATCATTGCTAAACCAAGGAGACTAAATGTAGGACCTGACCATCTATCAAGACTAGAAATAGGGGAATAACCAACCAGCATAGAGGATAATCTCCCTAATGTGTAATTATTTGCAATCAGAGTTGGAGATGACCACTTTGCATATATCATTCAATTTTTTACCATAGAAATGGCTCCTTCAAAATACATTATGCAACAAAATAAATAATTAGTGGTTGAGGAAACTGACTTTTCATTAATAGTAGCACATTTATATAAGATGAGACCGTATGAGATACTGCATAGGTATTTTCCTAAAGATGACAGATAGATGATTCTAGCAAAGGCTCATGGGGGCGGAGCTGGTGGACACTATGCAGGAGAAGATATTATGCAAAAGATTTTGAGAGTAGGAATTTGGTCACCTACACTACATAAAGATGCAAATGAGTGTTGTCTAGCATGTGATTTATGTCAAACAACAAATAAGCCTTTCAGAAGAGATGAGATTCCATTGGTACCACAAGTTACATTGCAGGCCTTTAATAAGTGGACCATTGATTTTTTTGGACCTATCAACCCACCTAGAAAGAGGACTATTGCAAGGTACATAAATACCACAACTAATTACTTGACAAGATGGGCCAAAGCATAACTAATAAGGGACTATGATGGAAATACTATTGTGAATTTTATTTTTAAATACATATTGTCTAGATTTGGATGTCCAAAGATTTTGATGAGCGACCAAGGTTCACACTTCCTAAATAAGACTATTCAATCATTAACTAAGGACTTCCAAGTTTATCATCAAAACTATAGCCCTTATAATCCTCAATCCAATGGAACATTATAAGCATTTAATAATATTTTGGAATATTCACTTACTAATATATGCAAACTTAATAGAGATGATTGGGACCTTAACGTTCCAACAACTCTATGGGCTTATAAGACCACTTGTAAATATTTGACAGGTCAGACACCCTTTAGGTCAGTTTATGGGCAAGACGTTGTGATTCCCATGGAGTACATCATACCTAGCTTGAGGATTGTAGCTTTTACAAATATTGAAGACCCTGATATAACGGAGGAAAAAATGTCACAGTTGCTTGCTTTGGAGGAAGATATATTTATAGCATGATTTCATTAGTAGGTACATAAAGAAAGAGAAAAGGCCTGGCATGACAGACATATTAAGGAAAATGAGTTCCAAATAGGAGACCTTGTTCTCCTTTATGACAGTAAGTTTTTAAAATTCCAAAGAAAATTCAAGATGCATGAGTTAGACCCATACATTATCAAGCATATTACTAATGGATAAGTAGTTCAATTAGTAAATTTAAATGGAGAATTGGTTCAAGGAAGAGTAAATGGAAGTAGGTTAAAACTATACAAGGACAACCATGCCCCTACAACTTATCTCTAAAAAATATGGCCATTAAAAGCGTAAGTTAACATTAAAACATGCGTAAAATTGCATTTGTGAGGAAAGATTGACTGAATCTAGGGATATATATGCAATTAATGAACACAATTTGAGCTAATGATGGCTTTAGAAATTTAGATTTGTTATGGAAAGTTGCGTCCTGCCCAAATTTGAAATTTTGTTGAATTGAGAATATAAATATTGCCATTGCGAAGAAGTTGCAGAAATTTTTGCATGAATATCCCATCAAATGAATAATTCATTAATATAATTAACAAGAAGGGCTTATCTAGAGTCATGGAAGAAGGATGTAAAATAGCATATAAAGTAGCACCAATCAATATGCCAGCAAAAACATCACCATTTGCACCATCATCACGTAGACATTAGAGATCCCCGAGGAAGAAACCAACTGAAGAGTAGAGAATGAAGAAGAAACAGGACAATAAACCTGTTGAGTAACCCAAACAAGTGAGAGATAGTGAGGAAGAAGCATAGCAAGTGAAAATGGAAACATATGGCACAATGTTTCCACAACCTCTCCCACCATATATTCCACGAAAAAATCCAATAAAAAACTAGTAAAATAGTTGAAGGATTCGAAGTATGGAACCTCACATCTTTATTACTGGAGTGAGTGTCATTTTCTTAAGAAACCCTTGGGAAGATTCCGTAGTTGAATTTCAGGGACTATGATTTCAATCACAGGAAGAAATATCCACATTTTGCACCAGGCAAATATTTAAAATAGGTACATTACCATGACATTGGTGTGACAAGGCTAGAACCAAAACATTGGGTGGTTAGATTGGTGTAGTTGTGGTACATCAACATGATCAATTTGCCACACTTTGATAAAAGTCCAGGGAGCATGGCTTGTGTGAGACAACTGTTGTGCTGGTACATGATAGATGCTTATGGATGGGGAAGACGATCACTATCGACCTAATGTTGATATGGAGAATCACAAGTCTATTGTATTAAGGATAGAACCTCAAAGAAGAATTTTTTGGGAAAGATCAGGACAGATAAATAATCAAAAACATGAAGAATAATTTCAAACTAATAAAAGGGAAGTGAGCTTATGATATCAACTCGATCAGTGACCAGGGAATGACTATTTAGCTTACTCTTTGTCCTCCTTTTTTTTGTTTATTGCATCTTTTGGTTGATGAAGTTCTGACAAAAAATGTGATCTCTCCATAAAGAGAGTTTTGTGTCAAACCATGATACTCGTGTCTATTCCAACAAACCTTATTCCCATGATCAACTCCTTTTGTTTCGATGTTTTCACAAATATGCAATCAGTAAAGGAGGAAAATGTGAAAATCCTAAATGAGAAATCCTAAATCAAAAGTATCTATATGATTCTCTGAAGGAAAAACCTATCCTTCTCTTAATAGGTTGGGATCCCTCTTCTACCCATAAAATAAATAAGTGCCAATTTATAGTTTTCTTTCAATAGATAAATAAAGACAAAATATGAGAAAGGCTTCCTCTACAGAGACGTGAATCAAGCAACTCCATCGGGGTACTCTCCAGGCTCTCTAGCAGTGAAGAAACACTTTTTTCATGTAGTGACTCAATCGGGGTACCTTCCAAGCTGGTCGGTAGTAGAGAAACATTGGAGATGAAAAACTATACTCTGAAAGTATAAAGCCCATGACCTATACTACCCTTTCCAATTCAAAACATTGCAATATTTTTCAATCTTATAATTTTGTTCAATCAAGGACGCACTAGGGGGACCATATCTATTCACTAGGTAAGTGGAGAATCTAATATAATCTACACGATGAACCAATACCCCCGCATAACTAAGGCCTTGCATAGGAGAGTGAACCAAGATAGAGAAGTTACAATTCTACGAGTGGGTTGCCAAGTGTTGACACTACAACAACACCCCCTAGAATTTGGGCTTGCACCAAATTTTGGAGCCTACATTGGTATATCATATTGTCTTTGAAAACACTAAAATCCATTGTGTGTGTTTTCTCTAAGTGTTTTGGTCCCTTTCACAATAGAAGAAAAATGTTGTCTTTCACATGTCAAGTGTCGCACGATTTACATAAGATTCTTCTAATGGTTTCAAGGGGTTATATTTGTGAAAATGGTTTAATATTATCGTTTAAACACCTATCACACTTATTCCCAATGTTTTAAGCATTTTTGCACAAGTGTCATCACAGTCAAAGCAAAGTGTATCTTTAGTGTCGCACTTGTCATAGTCATCACAAATTTGTCCCACTAAAGGAATTATGTTTTTCATGTATACCATATTATCTATGTTGGTTTTTCATCAAGTGTTCCTGGCATGTGAACATAGTCAAGTCTTATCACCATTCACATCAACTTGATTGATCCCACACTTAGTCAAATTCCGAAAAAAAATTGAGCAAGCAAGTTAGCCTCATCCGACCCTCCTTAATTGTGCATTATGAATTTCCATCGTCAAGCTATAACATGACCACTTGACACTATGCAATGCACAGATCCTTCCTTCCAGGACTGTGTACTACACAATTTCAGTGTCAAACCCTAAACGTTGGCCTTCAAGATTGTGCAATTCAGCCTTTGATCCTAGTTCCAACTATGCATTGCGCAGTCTCTGAGCTTAAGCCCATCCCTTGAGATCCTAAGCTACATAACTGCACAATCAACATGTATGGTTTTCCTTCTAGGACAATGTAGTTAGCTGAGACAGTGCAAAATGCCTCAACCCATCTCACTGAGCCCCAAAACAACGTAATTCATTTGCCTAGTCTACCCTGAAATACGCATTGCGTAGTTTCAAGGCTGAAGCTTCATCCTTAGCTTCCTATGTTGTGCAACCTTGTAGTCACTCATCCCCTCCCTCAGCTTGTCTCTTGGTTCTAACTGAGTCAATGGATAGACATGGAGCATCTTAGACTAGGGATTTATCGAATTGATGTAGTCTTTTTATTAGTGAATTATAGATGCAGGACCCCTATCAATCTATGACACAATAATGAAGAAGGATATGGATAAGGGTAAAATGCTAAAATATATATTTGTAGTTGGTTATGCAACATTATCAATAAAGACAAAGAAAAGGAAGCCAGTTTCTGAGCACAACTCAAGACTTTATATCATTGAAGACACCTCACCTCTAAGCCATATGAAGGTGGACAAAAGAGCATACTCAAGAAGACACAGAAAGAAGAAACATGAATGGTTTGATATTTCCATTTCATCATGTATTCTATGTCAGCAATGTCATTTCTTGAGTCATCATATGCCACATCATTATTATGCATTAGGTAATTATTTGTTGAAAATCTAATGTAAAGTAGAAGTCCAAGAGTTATTTATGTAATGTGAAAAGTCATGTGGGAAGTCAAATATCGTAGAGAATTTGAACAATCATGAGGGTTCACCAAGTGTCACAGGGGAGACGAAGGATATCCCCATCTGTTATATGTAAACCCTCATACTACAAGAAAGGCATTAGAGAGGTAAACTAGTTCTTTCGAGGAGAAAGTAGTGGCTCCAATGCTACACTATTGGAGCTCATGGCTCCAAGTCTATCCCTCACAACTATAAAGATGGAAGTGTTGTTTCTCCTAGCCTTCCACAACCTACAAGGGTTACACCACAACAATTGGAAGAAAAAAGAGAAAGAGGGATTTGTTACAATTATGATGGAAAATGCACTAGAGGTCATAAGTGTGTTGAGAAGAAATTATTTTACATAGAGTATGAAGAGGAGGAAGAAAAGGATCAAGAAACATCGAAATAAGAGGATATGCACTAGGACCCAACCCCAGAGAAAGAAGAAATGAATTAGACCATATCTTGTAAAGCATTGGCAATAATTACCACTCCTCAAACTCTCAAGATAGAAGGACATATCAAGAAGAAATAGGTGGAAGAAGTGAAAGATCACATCGAGAAAGAAGAAATGAATCCAACCATATTTTGTAATTCATTGGTTGGAAATATCACTCCTCAAACTATCAAGATAGAAGGGCATATCAAGAAGAAAATTTTTCAAGAAGTGAAAGATCACATCGAGCATCAAGAAATAAATCCGACCATATGTTGTAAAGGATTGGAAGAAATTACTGCTCCTGAAACTCTAAAGATAGAAGGACATATCAATAACAAAAAGGTTCGAGCAGTGAAAGATCACATCAAGCATCAACAACAAGTTCTCCAGCCTTTAAAAGGTAACGCAACTTTGGTGCAAAATCGAATGAAACAACAGGTAGATCAACATCATAGTGAAAAATGTTTTGATGTAGGTGATTGGGTATTTTTAATGCTACATCTCAAGCAAGCTATTTATGAGAAGGAAATGTTGGCAATACTAAATGCACTTAATAAATGGCGACCTTACTGAATGGGAAGACACTTCAATGTAAGAATGGATCATGATAGTCTTAAATACTTTTTAGAGCAGCTATTATCCTTAGAAGAATAGAAAAAATGTGTCACAAATATGTTGGGTTATGAATTTGACATCATCTATAGAAGATGGAAGAAAAATTTTGTTGTAGATGCACTCTCAAGAAACGATGAGGTTGTGGAAGCATTGTTTTGTGCTATTTCTATTATCCAACTAGATTGGATAAATGAAGCAAGGGATGAATGGAAGAAGGACAAAGAAGTATGGCCACTTATTCAAAAGTTGTGAAAGATCCCAATTCAAACAATATTGCCAGAAATTGAAGAGGAAGGAAAAATCATATTGGAACCTGGAGCAGTCACAGAAACAAGAACCCGATAGCTATGAAATTGACCAATTTCAAAGTATCTCACCAAGTGGAAGAACTTACTCGCTGAAGATTCCACATGGGAGGACAATAATTTTATACAGAAGCATCAAGAACTACTCAAGCGTTGAGGACAACAATTTTTGAAGGAGAGGGGCATGTTCAGCCCCTATACTACTAGTGTAACCCGTTATTGTTGTTAGTACAACCCCCTTATTATATTGATGTACCCATGTAGTGGCCATATTGTTACTATTGTGCCCCATAGAAGCCCACTATTGTTATTATTGTGCCCTTACATTATTATTGTTATGTAGGCTCTGATTATGTTATGACCCCTTAGACTCCTATATATAGAAAGGAGGTCTTTTCATTTGTATCATCCAAGAATTGTTCATTTATGTTGTTGGACACCTAATCCTAAATGGGTTAGTGTGGAAGCCGAATGGACAAAGCAGTCCAAGGGACGTTGGGATGTGAATCCCAACGGTCACCACATGTACTATAAATATGTATCATTTGTGAATAAAAATTGAACTCACATGTTTTATCTTTCTATTTGCTCTTGCTCCCCATGTGTGTTTAACATGGTATCAGAGCCATGATGAGTGGCCTGTTTTCCCTGAGCAACTGGTCTGAGTTGCCTTGAATAGTGCTGACTAGAGTTGGCCTAGTCTTCTGTAACGCTCCATTAATTCTGCCATCCCTGTGTTGTACCTGCGCTCTGCTCCATACTCCATTACCTGCTGCTACGTAACTTGCGCCTTGCTCTTCTGAAGCTGCATACCAAATGATGTCAGAGCTAAAACGCACGCTGCCTGAAACACTGCTGAGTGAAACGCACGCTGCCTACGCACGATGCTGAGTGAAATGGTAACGCTGCCTGAAGGTAATTGAAACGCCTTCCCGTTCCTGTGCATTGCTCGTAGATTACATTCATCGCTACTTTTTTCTCTATTAAACCAAATTCTTCGAGAGGTGTACTGCTTTCCTCCTCAGATCCATTGTCAGTCTCCCTGGTTCATGTAGAATTGAGAGCCCAAACTTCGGTGCTATGTACTGTTTTGTCAGTGTCATTTGAAAACGGTCAGATATCCCCTCGGGATGCTCAGATCCAGTGTTGGTGGTGTGGAATCCGGCCATGCGAAAGCCTCTACTCCTAAATCAAGCAGGCCTTGAGAGGCCTTCACGTAAAGACAAGTATTGTTATTGGGGCGAGCCCTAAAAACCTTGTTATTGAGCCAACCCCTAAAATGCTGTAATAAACAGTCTTCGAACTAGCCTTTCGGTAAGTCGGGACCGAGTGGCACCTCTCGCCCTCAGTAACTCTTCCATTACTTGACTGCTTTCTGTGGGAGAATACGCGGGAATACTGTATATTGTGTATGAAGTCCGAGTGGCCTTGTGCTCCTGCGGCTGATACGCGGGTTTGTCGGTGTATATTCCAACTGTTCTTGCATACAGGGTGACTGTGAATACAAAAGTCCCGGCCTATTTCTAAAGTGTGTTACAAAAACTACATTCACGCCATTCCGAATGTAACTTGAACTCGGTGGTATCTGCGGACAAATAAATATGGTTATATTTATTTGTAATACTGAAGTAATTCGTTAATGAAAATTCGTTGTGGCCTTGGGGAATAATTTGATACCTAACGAGTAGACAACTTGGGAAGTTGTTTTGTTGGGATATATTTATACTCCGTGTGATTTGTTGCATCAAGGCATGAAAATTGAAGCATTGAGTAGTTGAATAAGTTTTCTTCTCTATATGGCTGGGTTCATTCATGTTTTAGAAGTGTTGAAGGGTTTCGCTTGACTTCTCAGACATATAACTAAAAGTAAAATGATCTTGTAGTGGCCATGTAATATTTTTTAGGAGGACAAAATTCTGGAATAGTTATGGTTATCTTCTCATAGGAGAGCCTATATAATGTTTTGCTCTATTCCTTACATCCAAGTTTCAGTGAATATTCTTGATGAAAGTACTAAAGTTTGAAGCATTCTTAAATCCATAACACAATTTGGATTTGAATGAAGCCATAACGAGTGAGCCAGTTCTAAATTCGAACAAAGATTTGATGCTATGGATCCCAGACTCACCGCATAGATCTGTTAAATTATTTTGGTTGTGTTCACTTGATTACAATTTAAAGGCTCGAGTTCGCATCCAACATTAAAATCCAAAGTCTATGTGACATGGTCACTATGCCAATCTGAGAAAATGTTAGGTATATGTTCTGCGGTGATACACTCCATGTAGGCAAACTGCAAAAAGGATGACGTGGAAGTAGGCCATTTATGCATTTAAATTGCTTAAATGCCATCAAGTTGAATGCAACATTGATCTAACTTGAATGCCACGACTGATCTGAGTTGACGGAACCTTTAAGGTTGAGACATTTAATTGAGCCACAAAGTCACGAGCACCTTGCCATTCACCATTCATGTTGAGAGGGAAGTCGCAATGTTGAATGCACGATTCCATAGATGTCGAGTTTCATTGGCCTACGGACATATCTCTTATGCATGATATTGAAATCTGCATTTTTATCTCTAGTGGAAGACAAGTTTGAATATTGAAGCACTGTTATCTTCTCCTCGCAAATCCCTGCTCCAAAGCGTGTGAAACGAAGGGGGAATGTGGTATAATCTTTCTCTGTATATCCGTTAGATGTTCTGATCAAATACAATGGTTAAACGGCTCAAAACCGTGGGCAGATGGGCCTGGCCCGGTTTCTTGTTTATACCAATGTACACATTGCCCAATTATTTATATGTAAGTTTATGTCTCAAAGGGTAATTGACTGTTGATATCTCATAAGTTGGAGTTGGAGGAACCAAAATTTTGGTGTATATATTTACATGCGCTTCAGATTGTTCAGGACTCCTGCATTGTTGATTGGCTTGGCACTAAGGAAATATTGTTCTATGCAGACTGGTCTTGATTAGGATTTCTTATTGAAAAATTCCTTCATTGGTTATACAGAGTTTTGGCTATTTTGGTGATTTCCGTTCTCAAATCTTTGCTGACAATATCAATAATCTTGCCGCCATATTTTGGAACTAAAATATTTGTTGTGGATGCAATGAAAAGTGCCACAGTTGCAATAGTCTGCTCATTAAGCCACCAGCGCTTGCCCTACATTTTTCTTTAATCTACAGGATTTTCTTTGTGTAGCTTGAAGATATTTAGCAGCTGACATTTTTATGTGGGATTTTGGAGGTTTTTTTAAGGTGTAGAAAAATGGCTAAGCTTGAAAAAACATTAGAGTTATTGAGAACTCTAATCGTATCAACTGCTCACAACACAGTGCAAATCAGGAAAGACACTCTCTATGACATTCAGACATGCCTCCATAATGTACAGGAAAATATTGAGTTTTTGCAGCTTTAGACAAAGCTACAACAAGAAGAACTACAATAATGGAGTCATCATTCTGAACCTGTTTCTGTTCAGAAGATTGAAACAGACTCCCATAAATAGCAAGTCAATAATGTTCCTGTTCATTCAAATAAAGCAGCAGTTGTACATGCAGATGCAGAAACTCAGTCTGCACTTCCCAAGC
>APFE030149957.1:45000-74960 GCA_000404065.3 Pinus taeda | reverse complement strand
TCTAGGATGGATCGCTTCTTGGCAATGGGCATCAACAGCCAAGAAGATATTCCAAACACATGTCAGAACTTGTTCCAGAATATTGAACAGTCTTGCAGTTGAGTTTACTCCATCTTCTCACCTTGTATCTGATAGGGGGGGAAATGATGGTCATCTACAAGCTTCAAAGCCACATCAAGCGAGCCTGAGCCACAACCTGCCACACCAGTTTCAGGGTTGTAGCCAGAGACACAGATGTCCGTGAACATGCCTTCAGTAGGCAATCTGGAACACTTCCTCTAGCAAAAGACTTCAGCTTCTTGCTAGTTTTGGAAGAGTTCTGGGAACAAAATTGAGAACACTTCCTCTAGCAGAAGACTCCAGCTTCTTGCCAGTTTTGGAAGAGTTTCAGGAATTGCATTAATCATTCCAGAGTTGTTGGTCATGCTTAAACCATCACAGGTTGAGACTTCCCTTTTCAGGTTGAAGTTTTACCTTTTATGTGGGGTGAGACATCCCTTTATTGGTTGAAGGTTTTCCTCTTTAAAACAATAGGATCACTTCCTCTAGCAGAAGACTCCAGCTTCTTGCTAGCTTTGGAAGAGTTCCGGGAACTACAGTAAGCGTTCCAGTGTTGGTGGCCATCCTTAAACCACCACCCTTTATACCAACATTTCAGAGAGCACATTCAGCGTAGTGCTGCCATGCATTTTTGCACATTTTGTATTACAGCTCTCTTCTTGGACTCATACATAACCCTTCAGTTACAGGGGGGGGAATGTTGGGACACCTAATCCTAAGGTAGCTGTGGAAGCCGAATGGACAAAGCAGTCCAAGGGACCTTGGGATGTGAATCCCAACGGTCACCACATGTACTATAAATATGTATCATTTGTGAATAAAAATTGAACTCACATGTTTTATCTTTCTATTTGCTCTCGCTCCCCATGTGTTTTTAACATATGTAATGTAAAGGAGGTTGCCCCCTCGAAGAGGCTGAATTCTAAGGCGTTGATCTATCTTTTCTATCTTTTCTTGAGCTGGTTTCATAACAACACCATTCAATTGCATGAAAGGTAGGAAGGAATCTAAACAAACATGAATATGAAGGATGCGATGAGTGAGGGAATTGACTAAAAACCCTATCACTACATCATATTCAACCTGGTTGTTGGTGGAAGATCCAATGCACATGCTGTTCGAAAGGACTAACTTATGAAAGGGGGTAAAAATGGCCCAGGTTGTCGAGGCTAGATTCCTGGAGAAGCAACTCGCACCGTTGGCATGACCAATACATGGTGTGGATGATGGATCCATCTTAAAGGTGATAAAGAAAATAGATGAGATGATGCAACCTACCTATCTTCATGACGGAAATAAAGACACGCAAATCAAAGGGATATTATTTGAGTAACATTTCTTGAGGTAGAGTGTATTGGGAAAATTACGAAGGATATGGCCTTCAGAATCCTCCAACAATATGCCCCCTTGCCTAAGTGCAAGGGTGATCAGGGGTAGACATAGCTTCTGTTGTCCCTAAAGAAACCAATTTCTTGGTTGTGTAGAAATTGTTCTTAGACATTAATGTTTATTGTTTACGTCACTTAGTTTTATGTTGTATTTTCAAATGAAGGACCTGAAAGACCTGGTTTTAAACCCTCAATACTTAGATGATATGAAAGTCTCAGAATTCCATTTGATTGCTAAATGAAGAATGCTTGGGGAAATCGGAGACAATATGTTGTTTTACATAGAAACTATTATCTATGACACTTAGGGATGTTAATGACAATATGTTGTTTTACACAGAAACTACTATCTATAACTTAGAAGAATTGTAGAGGTAGGAACTTCAAGTATAGGAGCGCTCTTTTAAGGAATTTTAACTTCATTGACATAGGTAAACAAAGATCTACAACTTCATTACCATACTTAAAGGAAATAAGACATATGATGACACATGACAGAGAAGTTACAAAATCATACCCAAGAACGTGTAGAAAACTTCTGATTCTTTCATTAATCAACCGCTTTATCAAGAATATAGTGGCATATTCTCCAGGTTTTTCAAGATTATAACTCTTTTCCTTATAATTTTGCATCTTTTTATACATCATGAGACAGTTGGTAATCACCAAAAATGTCAAACTAGCTTAACTATCTCCTAACTATCTAGGGTAAAGTCATTACAGAATATTACATGGAGGGTAAAAGATACCTCATTCTCCTCAAGGAAACAAAATAATGAGAAATAACCGAAATTAGAAGGTGATGGCTAGTTGTTGTTCAAATTTGTGGCTTGAGTATGTGCTTGAGTGTTATTCTGCAAGTTGTAACCCTATAGATGTCCTTATGACAGTTAGACTATTTTAACACAACAAACTATAACTTTACAAAAACTTCGTGCATGGACTTATGGGTTACGCACATATCAGAAGTGTTTTGATTAGCCAAAATGCAAGGAAACCAAACCAATCACCATCACCAAAAACCAAAGGAATTAAGCCCCAGTGCATTACATATTGGGTCCACCTGAACCATTAACCCACACACACATTTGAGCGTGATCAATGTCGATCATCCATTCAATGGGCGGTCTGATCTTTCGGAACTCAACGTGAATTTAAGCATGTTGAAAAAACCCTTATCATGTCTGCCTTTTCCACAAGCCTTTGACTTCCCCACGGACCTGATAGGAAACAAAACTATGGTTAAAATATTTCTCGAGTCCAAAATTTAAAATAAAGCCCATTCACTTTTCGACGCGATATCTGTTGGATCTATTTCCTTCAAGCAGATGGGCCTAGTTAACTAGGATTTTAACTCCATTTTATAATTTATCGCATCTAATTTTGAATTAACCAACCCTCGTGCTTGTTAACCATGTGATTACCATTTGATTTGCTGCCTATTGATCGAACGACTCAGATATTCTCCTGGATTTATTGCAATAAAGAGCCATCAATAATATAAAATAAAACATTTCTTTCAGATTTATGCATTTTCTTTTATCGTTAAAACATAATATTCGATTTTCTTTTCATTTTTCTGCTAAAACTGAAAATTGAAGTAAAATGACAATGGATGCTATAACATCTGGCTCCACCTGGGGATAGTGCTTTTGCCATAGAATAACCAAAAACCACAGATCAATGCCTTTACCTTAGGCATGGAGTCATATATTTCTTAATCAATTAAATTATATGGAATTTTTACAATGAATTGACTCTAGTATCTACAATGACAGGATGCTTTTGCTTCAGAACTCGAAATATTGTTTGAGGTGTAGCCCATTGACAAGCAGTTGTAGAGTTTCATCATCAAGAGTCTCTAGGAAGAATGTATTATTTTCCCTTGCTTCTATAATTGTGAATAGGCCATACCAGAGAGGATAAAACTTCCCATGTTTGCCCTTATTTTCTCTTCTAGTATCCCACCTTAATACCAAGTCTCCAACTTTAAAATCAATCTCTCTAGATTTTCTGTAATAAATACCCTTCATCATTGTTTGATACAAAATTAGGTTGTCTCTTACCTTATCCCTACTTTCACTCATCTCCATTACCTTATGCATCCTTCTTATCAGAACATTAGGTTCTTATTTTTCCTCCTGAATCATTGCAATCACAGGCTTCACAAGCTGACTTGGGAACATAGCTTGAGTCCCATACATTAACTTAAAAGGTGATTTTCCTGTAGACCTTCTTGTAGTCACTCTGATAACCCATAGAGCAAACTTTAATTTAGAATCCTAGTCTTTCTAGTTCTCTGCAGTAGTTTTCTTAATGATATTCATCAATGTTTTGTTAGTGGATTCAACCAATCCATTTCCCTGTGGATCATAAGCCATTGAATGAGATAAAATAACATTATAATTCTGATAAAAAGCAACAAACTTACTTGAACTGAACACTTAAGCATTGTCTATTATGATTTTGACAGGGAATCCAAATCTGCTGAAAATGTTTTCCTCATATGTCCTGAGATCCTCATATGACCAAGCCAAAACATCAGTGTGTTCCTTGAAAAGCTTAATATATCTCTCCTTATAATTAAGTGAAACTTACTTGAACAATTTGACCAGCTTGGGCTCCTTCTGGGTTCCAATATTGTGATCTTGAATCTGCTCATCCTGTGAATGGAAACTAGCAGTCGTTCCTTCTTTATAATAGGCTCCATCAAAGAGGCACTTACACACCCCTTCTATTTGCAGCTCTGTATTTACACTGGCTGAAGTAAGTTGCCTCTGATTATCTTTAGCCAATTCTACATTGTCACGCAACATGAAGCAATAAAAGTAATCTTTTTTTTGGCTATATACAGGTGAATTACTTGCTTCATCCTTTGTGATTGTTTTAAGAAATGTGGATTCTATATACAGCCTTCTTTCGTCCCCACCAAAAATTGGTATGAAAGCATAAGTAAAATCTAGTTTCAAAACACCACCCAATTTAGCCCCCCATGACCTAGATAGCAACATTCCAAATCTAGCAGGGATACCTGCTACCACTACATCCATTACCAAGCTTCTAGCTAGGATCTGGGCTAGTGACACCACCATATCTTTAATTACCCCTAGAAACTTTATTTTATTTGAATCAAAAGAATACAAGTCTTTGTAAGGTTTAGTTGTTTCATCACTGATAATGGCATAATGTTATGTGAAGCTCCTAAATCAAACATACAATTATGTAAGAGGAAATCGTGAATCAATAAAGAAATGTAGAAAGAAGGTGTTGAAGAATCTACCTCCTCCACAAGTTGACCAAAAACCACTACTGGTTTATCCTCTTGTAGATTCACAATGTCATTTATATTCACATTCTGAGACAGGTTGATAAACTCAGCAATCTCGCTTTGATAAACTGGTGTTTTGACCAAGTCTGTGAGGGGCACTTGAATTCTAATTTTTTCTAATTCTTTAGTGAGACTAAACACATGAATCTATTTAGTATTCCTTTCATTCTCATCTTCAATTTTATTCATCACTAAAACCTCCTATGGAATGGAAACAATTCTTTCTAAAGAAATTTTGTCACTTTTATCTTGAGAAGACTCAGCTTGAAGAATTTGAGTCTTGCTATTTGTATTCTGCTACTACTTTCCTTTATTTAATTGTTTTACAGGTTGTGGTTCTTGTGGATTTTCCTTCTATAAGGGAGCTAGAACTTGCTGCTCACCTTCATTTTCTTCACTTCCAGATCCTTTCCTTGATCTCAAGTCATATTTCTTATGTAATTATGCCTGCACAAAATCAGAAAACTGCTTACAATATTCATCAATTTCATTATCATCATAAATGGCATCTGTTTCAGTACACTCTTCTCCCTCAACACCTAGTTCATCTTCATCTACTGCATACAATATGAAAAAATGATCATCATGATACTTGGAATGCTCTTCTATTCCATCAGGATTTGCCTCTAAGTAAAGTGGTGCTTGGACCTGATCTTGGTCTTTTCTCTCCTTCTGCAAAATTTGTAGAGGTTATATTCTATATTGAGGATTAAAATTTTTGTTTGGTTGTACTTGCCTCTGAGAATTCTTACTCTCCGATTACAATTCAATCAATTTATTAGACAAATTTATAATTACATTACTCATATCCTCTATTGTTTGACTTCGAGAGGATTCCACTTTAGCCTTTCTGTTACCTTGGATAGGCTGTGTCTCTGGTGCTTTACCTGCAACCACCAAATTTGCTTCTATCTCTAAGGCATTAGTTTGGATCTGATCAAGGTTTGTGGATCTTCTCTCCCGGTGGGCAACGAACGGTAGGCTACAATGTGGCAGGCTGCCATGTGGCAAGCTTGGAGGCTGTCATGTGGCTCAGGTGACATCAGAGCTATGTTGTTGTTTCTTTGTATCAAAGGCAGTCAAATAAACTATAGACAGAGCCTGAAATGAGCCAGGTAGCCTTTGAAATGCTCTTGTTATACAATTGCAAAGTAGATAAATGCTCTTTTCAATTAATCTTTGGTGTAGTTGTCTTTTGATTGTTTTTGTGCAAGGATATTTTGACTGTCTTGCAAGTTTTGATCATAATAGCTTGAAAGGTGTTTAAAACAGTGTTGAAGATTGACTACTTTACTATTTTGCAAACTACATGCTGTTTGAGTTTGCTGAAGTTTGGGTAAAAAGCTTTGTCATTTTTTTTCAAAAGATTTAAGAACATTGTTGAAGTTAATTTGCTCATTGACATCATAATGACAACTTCATCAAGTGAAGTTTCCTCCTTCACAAGATTATTTGATCAAGGCTTGAAGCAATAATTTTTCATCATGATGAATATGGTGAGAGAAATGTATGAGGATGAAAGGAAGCTCTAGACTTCAATAGTAGTTGAATTCCATGAGGGAAGAGAAGCAATTTCTTTCTGACCAATTGCAAGAAATGGAAAGCCAACTTCATATTGCAAACATGAATCCTTGTTGCCAAAGAAGCCTTAGCCAAGTATCATCTTGAAGAAGAGGTAAACAATTCTAGTTTGTCTTCAAATTCTTATAAGAATGTTTATGTTGGTTCTTTTGAGAAACATACCAGAGGCATAGGGTCCATGTTGATGTCCAAAATGGGATATGAAGGAAAACGATTGGACAAACATGCACAGGGTATAGCTGAGCCAATAAAGGTTGAGGTAAGGCCTAGGTATTTTGGTCTTGGTTATGGACACTCTTATGGAGAAAGTTCCAAATCAGCCATGAAGGCAATTGAAACAGTTCCTAGAAGGAGTTCCATTTCAGGTTCTCTATGTCAAGGTTGTAAAGGTTGTATCCTTGAGAAATGCAATAGTTTGAAACATGCTTTGCAGGAAGAAGTTGTGCATAAGCATGCACTTGAACAAGAAAGTGGTGAAAGCTCTAAAACCATTGAAAGGATTGATAGTGTTCCAAAGGGAGCTTCTTCTTCTTTCAATTCACCTCCTTATGAAGGTAATGAAGGTGCAAGAGAAAGGTATAAATCTGATTTCCATCGCACATCCTTTAATCATGTAAAGCATGGAAAATTTCCACACAAGCATTGGAAAAGAATTGCATGTTCCTTTTGTGGTTTGGTTAACCATAGTGTTTCTAGATGTTGGAAAAGAATGGAAACATATAAGAAACTTTTGAATGAAAGGAGGCAAGAAGCCAAAGTTACATTGAACAATGCAAATCATGCTATCAAGAAGATGAACATGTGTTGCACTTATTGCCATAAGCATGGACATATTGTTGAAAGGTGTTGGACTCTGAATCCAACAACGCTTTCATGAAAGTTGAAGAAATTGGAGAAAGAGTATGGAAAGGAGGGGAATGAAGTTTCCATCATTGATATGTGTCAGGATGATACACATGTTGATATCGATGTGCAGTGAAAGAAGCGCCTTTGAAATGGATTGGTAAGAAATGGTTAGAATTCTTATCCAATTAAAGTTGCATGTCTTTTGATTGAATGCATTTCTTTGTTAAGGGAATGCAAGTTGCGGGATGGAAAAGTTGAGTACGAGACTCACACTATCACAACGAAAGTTATATTCATTTCAGCTTTGAAAGTACATGTACATGTGATTGAGGATCTTGTACTTATGATTGTACTTAAGAGAAAGTTGAAGGATAAACTGCATGCATGAGAATGATAAGCATGAGCACAGGGATCATGATGATTTCATTATATTTTAAACATGTATGTGTGATTAACTTGAAGGGGTTGATTAATTCTTTTTTAACCATGCATGTAATGTAATATTGACTTGGAAAAAGTTAATTTGATCTTCAAGATTGTAAAGAGGAGAAATGATGAAGTGTTTCATCTTTGTAAAAGCATAGCTTAAATTCCTTTTGTACATGCTTGACTTGAAGGTTCAAATGTTTGAAAGGCATGATTTTGTCGACTTGTGATTTAGTCGATCATTTGTAAACATGATGTATAGATCCAATGTTGATTCACAAGATGTGAAATATGTTTCTTTTGTTGAAACAAGAATTTATTCATCAAGTTATTATCTTCTTTCGACATCATCTAAGTAAGCAGATTTGCAACAGCAAAAGTCACCATGGTTACATTTGTGACCTTTTTCATGGAAGTGGCTTGGAAGCAATGTTCATCTACCTTCTGTAAATCCTAAATGAGTTCAAGGAAGACAATTCTTGACAGGACGACAAGGGCATTCAGGAAGGGAAGTGTCGTCTGCCTTTGAGTTTTTGTTGAAAGGAACTAGCTAGGCAGGCAAGTGTATAGAGGCTGAAAGAAGAGGGTGTTACACTCTCATTTACTTTTCAGATCAGTATTTTAGTATTCTGGTGTCCAAAAGATCCTAATGGGGAGGAGTGATCAGATATTGATCCAAGACTTTAGTGATAGCTCAAATTTCAAAGTGTTCAAAAGTGTGTCAAACCTGAAGAACTAGATAGATCTCGTCCTCCTAATTTTGGTGCTATGAATGGTTCGAAAAATGGTCTCCATATGAGGAAGTTATGCCAAAAAGAAGAATTGCCCAATAACACTGAAAATTTGAATTTTTTCAAACAAAAATAATTTAAAATAGAATATTCCATAGAATATTCCTTGGATATTCCAAAAATATTCCATGGTGGACAGCAAATGGTAGGCTACCACGTGCTGCCCACAATGGAATATTCTATTTTAAATTTTTTTGAAAAAATTCAAAATTTCAGTGTTATTGGGCAATTCTTCTTTTTGGCATAACTTCCTAATACAGAGACCATTTTTCAAACTGTTTGTAGGAACGGAATCAGGAGGACGATATCTATCTGGTCATTTAGGTTTGACACACTTTTGAACACTTTAAATTTTGAGCTATCACTGAAGTCCTAGATCAATATTTGATCATTTTGAATCCAAAATTTGATTCAAAAGCCCCTACAAAAGTTATTTCTGCACCAGTAAGAGGGGGCTTAATCTCCACTGGAAGACTATCGTACAATTTATTGAATGTTCTAATGAATTTAAAAACACTTTCATTAGATTTCTTCTTTAGCATTAAACTCTGTGAGTGAATACCCATGGTCTCTTTTCTCTCCCCATCTCTGGGTGAACAGGCACTCCATCTCTTCCCATGTAGGAATAGAGTTATTAGGAAGCCCTTTAAACCATTTTATTACTTCTCCACCCAAGGATTGGACAAAAATTCTTAGAACAACATATAGGTGTTCAACATTTAGATTTTTTGCAAAATTACAAAATATTATATGATTCTCTGTTGTTTGTTTATCCTCCGCTGTGAAATGAGGAAGAATCTTAAAGTATTCTTGAGGCATTTGGTTCAACTGTTGTGGAAATTGAATAGGTGCATACCTATTCATTAAGAATGTACGTGCTGCCGTGTTTGCTCCTGAAATTACTGAACCTTGATTACCATCATATGTGGAACCTGATGAGGAATAAATGGAGTATGAGAATATGACAATGTAGTTATAGATTCAGGTTGAATAACTATAACAAACACTAAGAAAGAAATAGAATCTAAAGATTGTTCTTGACATTTGGGTTCTTGAAATGAAGTGGATGTAAAAGGCGACTCTTGGTCAAATAAAGGTGAATGTTTTGATGAAAGATGTGATGAACTACTGCCAAGTGAAAATAGTGTAGGACTTGATGTAATTGGAGTTTTAGTCCTTCCAACCCTCTTAGAAACTAGCCTCTCAGGGTTTGAAAGGGCTTGAACCTTATGTTGTGAGGTATATGACCTTGTGTTAGTGTTGATATCTTCATCCCTCCATTAGTGATCAAATTCTCTTGTTGCATTGCATGTTAGGTGTCTCATCCGATTAGCTGCATTCCATTAGGGTCATGGATCATCTGATGGTAGTGGTATATTATACATTTTCCCTCATGTTCTTTACCCGGTGGCCCATTTTCATACATCTAGATCATTTGCAGTCATCTTTTGTCTTTAAATCTGCAAAAGTCATTTTTAGTGTTTTAGGTCTCATTAGGTCTAGGGTTTTGTCAATGAGATCTTGAAAAATCTCAATAATAGTTAGCAAGCACATGAAGAGGTAAAATAAAGTCTCAGCAACAATAATTTCAATAATCACATGCTCAGTGATTGATTTTTCCTCAAAAACTTGTTTTGAGGAAAAACAAAGTTTTTTTTTTTATGTTTTATGTACTAAATCTTATGTAATTTCATTTTTTCTATATGTAATAATTTCAAGAGGTAGCCCTAGTCACCTTGCCAAGCCTCTGCAACTCCATTTCCTGCAAAAAACAAAAAAATGTCAAAGCATTTAGTCCACCAAAGGCAAAAATTAAAGCAAACTGCCCAAAACAGAGTTTCAAAAAGCAATTGAAAATCAAACATTAGGAAAGTGGGTTTTCCTGAGTCAAAAATTAAATCCATTTCTATATAAAGTGTATTCATATCAAAGAGGTTCATTTGCATGCCAAAATTGAAGGAGATCAAGTGCATTTGTGTTTTTGAAGCCAAGGGATCGATTTTGTTTTCAAAGGGTGAGAAATTCCAGGCGTGGCGCACCTGGGTTAAAGTGCGGTGCACACAGAGCCCACTCCCCATTGAAATTTTGTATTGGCATGATGCACTAAGCCAACACGATGCACCTATGAAGTGGCACAGTGCATAGGCCTACAATGCCCGAACTTCACACAGACCTTCCTCCAAACTCTCAAAATCACTAATTCCTCATGGCACAAGTAAGGTTACATTGCAATATGCCTAATGCATGAGTTTGCTTTAGTCTTCTTGGTGATTCAATAGGGAAATATTGAAACCCTAGTTACTTTCACAATTTGTTGAAAAAACACTATCTAGGGTTTAAAAATTGTTGTTTTTGCTGCTAAATCCTACCCCTATCATTTTCACCCCCTTACTCCCTCACTTCATTTTCTCCCTCCCTTTTCACTCATATTTACCCATATCCGTAAACTACTAACCGTAATCCCTACCTTCACTTATCCCAAACCCTAATCAAATGATCCAAAACCCTAAATATTATTCCCTAAATCTTTTCATTCCCCAAAAACCCTACAAACAACATCCCCAACCTCTCATACATAGTCCCTCTTTAATTCTCATCTTTTAGCAGCAAATTCCTATTGTCACTCTAAAATATCTTCATACTCATCTAAGAAAACTCAAGCATTGGCAAACATGGAGTCAAATTCTTCTTATGATAGAAATAAGGAAACAGTCATTGACTCTTACAGAGAAATTCATGCACCAAGGAGACCTCACAAAAGTGGAAATCATAACCGGGAGGAGCCCACTTCACTTGTTGAGCTATTGGCTTGTCCTCTTACTGTCACATGATTCCAACACCAATCTTGTTATCAGTTTTGTGAGATGGTGGAAAGAGTCAAATACCATCATGAGCTGGCCAGACTGTTTGTGCTCCATCTTCACAATGGCCAAGTCAATTTGGCAGGTGTGACATTCACCTTGACACTTGAGACTATAGCTCAAGCAACCGGTATTCTAAATGTAGGTGAGCAGTGGAATAAGGGGCAGCTAGTAGACAGAGAACATTATGAGACTTATATCAAGGCTGGTTTTCAGAGGTAGATTAGTAGAGTTTTCCGTTTTAGGTACCTTCAGGATACATATGCTCCATTAATGAAGCTCATAATTAAATATTTCAGCTGTGAAGGCAGATTTTCTCCCCTGTATGCCTATTACATCAGATTATTAATGCATTTCACTAGGGTGAGGATGATGAACCTCCCCTATTTCATATGCCGAAATATTGAGAAAATGATCACATTAGTGCAAAGGAAATCTCCTCATCAGCAGTATAACAACATCTATCACTTTGCACTAATCAAAATTGTGGTTTTGCATCAGCTTAGTTTACTGAATGTTTCATGGGAGGATTTCATTTCACATGAGGTCTTCACAGGTCCACAAGTGCCCCAATCAGATTTTTATGAGGCAGGAGAGCCTTCACATTGGTAAGAGGTGCATGAGACTCAAACCACCAGTGTGCTAGTGTTTGTCACTTACTGAAAGCGCATAAGGAGATTGTTTGCAACAACAAAATGAGTACTATCTCCACCAGTGGTGGAAGGCGTCTAGTTTCCTTCAATAACAAAGAAGGTACAAGATAAGGGTAAGTATCCATTGCATGATGAGGGGCCTTCAGAAGGTCAAGAGAGAGATTTCATTCTCATTCAGGATGATGACATTGATTTGTGCTCCCAAAGCTCAAAGCTCAAGGAGATCATTCAAGATCAGTAAGATGACATTCATGATTTTTCTCTCGGCTTGGAAAGATTCAAGTGGATAATTGACTATTTGGAGCAAAGGAACAAACAGTTAGAGGATCAGCAAACCATCATGGAGCTCCAAAACATAAGAGAAAACCGGCAAGCTGCCAAGAGGAGGAAAGTCAAGTTGACACCACTTGAACAATAAATTGAAGCTGATCGTGAATCTTGGCTTGAGAGGGAAAATATGCACTTGGAAAAGATGCTAGAGAAGGCCAACAGAGAGAAAAAGATGATGAGGCACATGGCCTACCACTACTTGGCGAGAAACAATGTGTGCAAAGCAAGAATCAGGATTTTGAAGGCCAAGTTGAAGAAAGCATTGCAGAAGAGAAAAGAGAAAGATAGACTCCAGATATTGGCTGAGGCTTCCTTAGCCCAACAAAGAACTTAATGAAGGACAATCACCTCAAATTTCAAGCAATTTGGAAACTTTTTGCAAATTTTGAATTTTTAGCCTAAACAATAGGTTTTTCTGCCTAATGTGCCATGCCACCTATCACGTGCTTTTGCTAGGGACCTCCTTTAAAAGAAAACTCAACATTTTTGGATACCTCTTGGAAAAATATGAATTCCCTCACATGGCCAAGAAATTTTGACAAGTATTGAACTTCCAAAAGGGTCAAAAACACCTCAAACATGACCTTTCTGCCCCTTTTTGGCCACACAGGAAGCAGTGTTGGGCGAAGTCATTTTTGGAGGGGCAAATGGAGACGAAATTTAGAAAGTCCACTTATTATGGAGAGTAGACAAGTATACCTTTCCAAAAAGCCCTTTTGGAGTAAATTTGGTGCACGGGAAGGCCTCCATAATCAGCTCCAAAGTAGCATGGTGCACAGGATGAAATTTTGTCATTTTGGTCAAAAAACTTTGTTTTTCGCCTAGTTTTTTCTTAGTTTGAATTTTCTCTCTCTAATAGTCAAAATAATGATGTAATTTGATGTAAAATGATGGATTTTGATGTAAATATGATAAAATTTCACTCATGTAGGTAGATACATCATGAAAAGGTAGTTTGCAACTGAATGAATTAGTTTCCTAGGTTTTAGAGGCAAGCTGTTCCACTGCCTACTTTTCAGTTCTTAGTTTATATTTTGTAGGAACAGTTCCTAAACTGATGAATTCGACTCCTAAAGCCTAGCATGATTTTTTTGTTGTCTATATATAGTAATTTTTCAGTAATTTGTCAAGGTTGGACTCTTGTGAAAGCTTTTGAGCAGCATTGTACATTCATCTCTGCAGTTTGGCAAAGGAATAGACCAGGGTTTGCAGCATTTTGTGGGAATCCTATGGCAATTTGATTTGGTATTGTTTCTTCTTCTGTAATTAAAGTTTTACATGTGTTTATGTATGCCATTTTCTCTCTCTTTTAGCTGAACTAAATGAATCAAGGATAAAGGTAGAAATCATTGAAGTTGTAGTGCTCTACCTAGGGTTTGTTTAGTTATTTATGTTTTCTACTATTTGAAGAGGATCCCTGAGACTCTCATGCCCTATCCAACTCCTAACTAGTCCTAAGACTCTCCATCTCATTTAATTTAAATTACTAAACCATTATCCTACCTTGCCCCATAGAAGCCTCTGCAACGCTGTGTCCAATCCCCAGACCCAAAACTGCCTTTCAATTTGGAGCCAGCAAAACATCATCAAATTCAATAAAACTTCTCTAAGCATATACCTAGCCTAAAATTAGTCTTTACATTAGTCATCTCAAGGCATCATTTTCTATATTTTCCTGAGATAGACAAAGAGAGAGTCCTCTCCCGACCTAGTAGGGCTAGCTACCAGGTTAAGCGTGGTATGATGTTACCCTAGATTCTGCCTTTCTCAGCCTGAGGTAGATTTAGGCTGTTACACCTTGTATGGGGCCTCTTTGGAGCCAGAGTTATTATTTTTTTGTTCAATGCAACCACATATTTCCTCCTCATTGAACAACCAGAGGAAAATATTAAAAACCCAGGGAAAAGTGTTCTTGACTTCTCTCCCCAGTAACGACGCCAATTAATGTTGTCCCTTAAGAAACAAATTTCTTGGCTGTGTAGAAATTTTGCTTATGACATTAATTTTTATTTTTTATGTCACTTAATTTTATGTTGTATTCTCAAATGAAGGACCTGAAAGACCTAGTTTTAAACCCTCAATAATTAGGTGATATGAAAGTCTCAAAATGCCATTTCATTGTTGAATGAATAATGCTTGGGGAAATAAGAGACAATATGTTGTTTTACACAGAAACTATTATCTGTGACACTTAGGGAAGTTAAAGACAATATGTCGTTTTACATAGGAACTACTATCTGTAACTTAGAATAATGGCAAAGGTAAGAACTTCAAGTATAGGAGTGCGATATTAAGGAATTTTAACTTCATTCACATAGGTAAACAAATACCTGCAGCTTCATTACCATACTTAAAGGAAAGAAGACATATGATGACACATAAAAGAGAAGTTACAAAATCATGCCCAACAATTTGTGGAAAACTTAGGATTCTTTCATTAATCAACAGTTTTATCAAGAATACAGTGGCCTACTCTCCAGGTTATTCAAAATTCGAACCCTTTTCTATAATTTTGCATCTTTTTATACATCTTGAGATAGTTGGTAATCAACAAAACTATCAAACTGGATTAACTATCTCCTAATTGTCTAGGGTAAATTCATTACAGAATATTACATGGAGGGTAAAAGACACCTCATTCTCCTCAAGAATAAAAAATAGCAAGAAATAATAGAAATTAGAAGGTGATGGTTGCTCGCTATTCAAATCTATGGCTTGAGTATGTGGCTTGAGTGTTATTCTGCAAGTTGTAACCCTATAGATGTCTTGATGACAGTTAGATTAAATTAACACAACAAACTATAACTTTACAAAAACTCTGTACGTGGACTTGTGGGTTATGTACATATCAAAAGTGTTGTGATTGGCCAAAACTCAAGGAAACCCGACCAATCACTATCACCAAAAACCAAAGGAATTAAGCCCAGTTCATTACATATCAGGTCCACTTGAGTCATTAAACCACACACACATTTGAGTGCAATCATCGTCTAATCATCCATTCAATGGATGGTCCAATCCTTCGGAACTCAACATGACTTTAAGCCTATTGAACAACACCTTATCACATCTGCCTTTTCCACAAGCCTTTGACTTCCCCACAGACCCGATAGGAAACTAAAATGCGATTAAAATATTTATCGTGTCTGAAAGTTTAGATAAAACATGTTCACTTTTTGACGCGACATCCGTCAGATCTGTTGCCTTCAAGTGGACAGCCCTGATTAACTAGGTTTTAACTCCATTTTATAGTTTATTGCTTCTGATTTTGAATTAACCCTCATGCTTATTAACTGCATGATTACCATTTGATCTATTGCCTATTGATCTGACAACTCATATCTTCTCCTAGATTTCTCACGTTAAAGAGCCGTCAATAATATAAAATAGAACATTTCTTTCAGATTTATGTGTTTTCTTTTATACACGTTAAAACATAATATTTGATTTTCTTTTCATTTTTGTGCTAAAACTAAAAACTAAAGAAAAATTACAATGGATGTTACAACAACATCCATGATGTCCTTATCAGAAGGGAATATGGGCGGGCAAGAGGAAGACTGACTACATGATGCGGTAGTGGTACCTGGTGCATCAACCTGAGAGAGAAGGTTCACATACGCATCATCTAGAATGGTAGACGACAGGATAGTAGATGCAAGATCTATGGATGTTGAGACCTAGAATTATGTTGAAACAGGTTCGATAGAAGTGCATGTAGCAACCTCAGAAAGGTTTTCCAATGAGGAACTCAAGGATGAAGATAGGTAAAGGATATGGCCATGGATTTTCTCATGTCAACATTGGGGGGAGGGATCATGATTGTGGGACCAAAGTCCCCTTGTTCTGGTTTACTAGTAGTACTAGAATCCATGGGTAGAGGAGTAGGTGATCCACTACTAGTGGTATCATATTCAAGAAACGCCTCAAGGTAATTGCGAAATTCGTCGAGACAAGGGAAACAATGGGAATAGTGACCATGATGATTGCACAAGGCACAAGGGTGATTTTTGTGTAATGTTATGAGTTACTTGGTTGGACCTAGTAAGTTAACATGGACTTTAGGGATATCTGACTCAAGGAGCGTTTCATGAACAAAAGGTTTAAGATGAGGGAGTTTAGGAAAATTATTGGTGGCATGCCCAACAACTTTACACAAAGCACATGGAGGTGATGATTTTGAGGCCTTGGGGGTTGGATGAGCTTGGGGAGCCTTGTCCTTAGGTTATTTCTTGTTGGCTTTACCCGCACTATTTAGATGCTTTCATGATAGGAGTCGGTTCTTGTTAAGGTTGTTATGGAACTGGAGCAGCGACAGGGGCCGTAGGGACCAGTTGAACTGCGGTGAAAACATGATAATGTCTTAGCTAACCAGGGGGATCAATGTACTATACTAGGATCCATAAAGTCATGTTAGGGAGGACCAATGAAGCCATGAAAGGGACAAAAAATATTCCCAGAGTAGGAAATAAGAAAGTTATATACCCTGCAGGGTAAGGTCCCAGTGGAAAAACTCCTGGATGGTTGAGACCAGGAGGAATAGTTCCTAGTGAGAACATCTACGAGAAATCCAAGGTGGATCCAGAGGGCTCGGCTAAGACGCTAATAGCAACATGCTGAGGAGCTGGTTCTTGATCATATGTAATAGACTACTTGAGAGTAGCCTATGATTATTGTAACATGCAAGCACTCAAAGAGTTAGGCTCTGATATGGGAGGGGGAGGACTAGGGAAAGAACCGAACAATGAGAAATTTTTGTAGACTCTGGGTGAAACACTAGTGAGAGGAGCTGAAAACTGATTATTTAACATTGATGAGATAATGGACTCAGGGGAACTCATGGGTGTGAGCTTGTAGTATGTCAACTAATCGATGGTAATGATATTCCCTTCATGGGGGAAGCACATCTTGTGGAAAATCGTAGATGTGATGAATGACATGGAATATGTGTAACTCAATGTCTACATGGATAGGCTAGCTCACAAGAGTCACAGGACAATTGTGATGCATGCCAAGAGGTTGGGAGGAATGTTCATCCCAATCATGCAAATTGATGGTAGATGGGGACAACTCAGGTGACTTAAGTTGTTTCCAAATGACAATGGCCATCACATAGGTGGATGCACCTTCGTTAATAACGCATCGGGAGATGATGGAATTACAGACTCAGACTGGTATCTGGAAAGCAACAGATGAAGGTAGTGGAGGATGTTTTGATGTATCAACTATGAAGACAATAAAATGATCGTCAGAAGAATATAATGTGCCCAAAGCAGTTAGTAGCACATTCTTTTGAGATGGGCATGACTAGAGGACCTCCAACATCAACATGGCAGAAGGTGATTGGGCCAAGTCATCTACTATATTGTATGTATGGGAAGCTCAATTAGAAGCCACGTTACAGTGTGATGGTCCCTTTAGGATCTTGGGAATTTCCTCAACTTTATGCTGAGGGACCTATAATGGGTCATTTGGTGTCGTAAGAGGCTCAGTAGATGCTCTGGTTTTGGAATCAATGGCGGATGAAGTCGATGGATTATCATATTGACATGACCAAGTTTGTAGGTTGATATCGGAGCGATTAGCCTCATCAAAATTCATCATAAGGATCTAGTAGTCACTAGGAACAAAAGGTTGGGGGGATGGGCTGATTGACCTAGTTGAGGTTGAGAAGCAACAAGTCCTCACTGAGGGAAAGGATTTGTAAGCACTTCCAGTTAATATGGCATAGGATTCTGAGAATATTGTTGGCATCTAGAAGCTGCTTGAGCTTCCCACACTTGGCACATTTGGGGTAAGAGAGGACACTCATGTGTATAATAGCCATGTACACCACAACATGCACAAGGCTTGTTCATATGAATAGCCTTGTTCCTTTTGGGCTAACTACCTTGTCTCTGGTTGTTAGTGTTAGGCTAGTTCCCCTAGGGTTCACTAGGTTGATTACCTTGATTACCTTGGTTACCCTGGTTACCCTTCCCCTTATTCTTTTTCTTTGAAATTTTGGGGATTGGTCACACTCTGTTGTGCAAACACCTGTCCTTAGGGGGGTTGTGGCTGCTGGGGTTGAGGATGCATGGGAGGCTATGATGCTAATACTTAAGGGGCTAGAGAACTTGGCTATGCATAGGGAGGATCAACGGTTTTGTAGATAGGTTGAGCATTAGCTAGCCATAAAAACATGTTGCTAGCAGGAGGGGAATAAGTGTTGGAGCAACTAGTGCCCCCCTGCGGATAGAAATAACGTTTTTGAGTATATGGTGAAGGATGTGAGAGGGTTCCAATGATACCGTCTACAGTGTGAGATGCGTGCAGTGCATTGGCACCACCTGGATGAGGGAGGTCTAGAATGACGGTATAGACATAAACAGATTGCACATAAATAAGGTCATATCTTAGAGCGGTTTGGAGAGTTTCTTCCTCTATTTGAGGAAAATGGGGCACAACATCTTTTCCAATGGGTGATAAAAGGCTCCTAGGAAACCAATCTAGATAGACACGATCTTTGAAGGGTGGGGCACGACATGTGCTCCTCCTTCTATGCCATTGCTGAACATGATCAGAAAGACGAGTGGAAAAGGACTAATGGAGCGAGGTCAAGAGCTTCGTACCAGTGTCACATCAGAGAGGTAACTGAAAACATGAGAGGAACACTTTAGCAAGCATCGCAAAAATGGAATGAGATGTGGCAGGTTGGTCTACATACAATTTTTCATCATCTCCATTAAGTGTGCATTGGAATAGCCAAAGATGAATGGAATCATCAGTAATGGAGTTGGATGAACACCACATGTGGAAGGAGTGGACATGATTGGCTGGGGCCTTTCTTGAATTACGCTAAAACATTGGGATGTCAGACGGAAGCTTAGTTGGCATAGCAGGCCAACTAGCATCATTGTGTATAGGATCACTTATCAACTGGCTAAAATTTGAGAGACTTAACCCAGCCATAAAAGGGAGCATAGGGCTTCCGGGATGGTTCCTGAGATAGTTCCGCTATGTGTGACCACCAGAGTAGAACCAGAGCCAACACTAGGTTGGATTCCTGTACTAGCGTTGGGTCTAGACGTGGTGACAATGTGTAGTGAAGGAGGCTTAGAATAAAATGAGGAATCAGATGAACCAGAAGAGAAGTCGATATGGGGACTCGAGGGACTATGAACTTGAACCCTACGCGGACGAGTAATATGCCAAAGAGGAAACTGGGGACAAAAGCCTAAGACTCTACATGAAAAATGCCTTGGTGGTGTAATGGTGGTAAGACACAAGTGACATGGAAATGGTGAAGGGAGATCAACAATATGCCTTTGTCTCTCTGTGGGGAGATAAATCTATTATGTTAAGTCTTGGCTTGGAAGTGTAAGCCAAGCACCTTTCTCTTAAGGTGTGCTTATGTGTGCAAGTGTGTTTATTAATTAAGCCCAGATCGTGTTTGCAAAAAGAAAAAGGATTGTTGAAATTGAACTGAAATTAACAACAGAAAATAAACAACATATCAATTAACTAAACCTCACCCAAAACTAGGTTTGCAAACACTATGCTGGTTGGTGGCAAAATCAACTGAAAACACACTAAAAAGGTCAAGAGATTTAAGTGCCGGTGTGATTGGGATCAAATGACACTACTGGAAAGTGGTGCAATAATAGCCAAAAACTAGAGAGGAAGATCACTACAAAAATATAGGGAGATGGGTATAAAACCAAGGGTAAACAGAGGTACCCTAAGGTGAATAACCAAACAAGGTTTAAAATGAAATTTTGAATGGAAACAACCTATCTTTGAATATCTGAAATAGAAGGGTATAGATCTAGAAAATATGGCTGAAAGTGCTACAGAAACTTAGGATTCTTACTCAGCTAAACTCCTCCTATAATAGTGAAAGTGTAGTAGAAGCCCTAAGGGGATAAATTCCACTTCGACAAGTAAATTAGAGTAGATCAAGGGCTAAGCAAGAGATGACAATGGTCAACCAATCTAACATGCATCTCTCAGCAAAACCTAGAAACAGATCTGAAAAAATCCCAGAAACACTGAAAATCATAGGTACTGACCTGATTTTAGGGGGATCATACTTTTTGTGCTAAAGGTGTGCTCTGGACCTCTAGATCACACTTTTTGGGTAGAAAAGTGAGATTTATGCTCCTTGACTCCTGGTCAACAAGTCTCAGAAAAAATTGTATGCTCTGTCGCAGATGGTCCATGTGACTTGCGGAAAAGACCAGAAAACTTCCAAAAGTTAGAAACTAGACAGATCTAGTGTTGGAATTCTAGTAAAAAAATGTTAAGGGACTGAAAAAAGAAGAAACACTAAGATGAAAACTAAAGGTCACCCAGGTTTCTGGATCTGAAGTAAAAAACGAGTGGAGTCGCCAATTTTGTTATAGTGTTTTATTCTCAAAGGTGTATGGAAAGAAATCGCCTAAGACTGTGGATGATAAGCAGTCTCAGTAATATAAATGGCTACCAAACATTGTAGATCTATGGAAACTGATAAAAACAAAACCCTCCAAAGTCTTGATCTATGCCACAATCATAGTTAAACAACAAAATGAAAAATTAATAATAAGTCTAATAATCCAATGGAAACCAGATATACAAAGAATTGTTTTTATTATAACACCTCTGAAGAGAAAAAATAAATGTTACCAGTCCACCTCTATGGGATCGGTTCTTGGCTATCATCAAACATCTTCAGCTTGTGTAGAGTCTCTCTCTTCTATAATGTGTAAACCCAACAAATAAAATATTTGAGCTCAATGGGAACTCAAAATGGAAGAAAAATGATGTGCGATGGTGATAATAATCGGAGTTATAGTAGTGAGTGCAGTAATGAAAATAATCAAAAGTGAATAATGGATGGAAAACCCTTCTTTTTATAACAAAATATTGAGTTATCCTCAAATAATGAGCAATAATAAAACATTATTAACCCAATTCTTCGAATAACCACTTGGAAAATTTTATTATATTTGGTTAGGAGGGAAAAAGTATTTAAACTTTTATTTAGTTATAATAAATAGATAAATGATTTATTTATTATCTCAAGAAATTAGTTAAGGAATAATAAAAAAATAATGATTTATTTAATTATTCCTGAGAGATTTAGTCAAACTTGACAAGGATTAATAATTAATTATTCATAGAGAAAAATAAGGTAATTAATAATTTATCTGTTGATTTTTCATAACTCGGTCAAATATGACAAGGAATATTAATTAATCAATGGTTTAATTATTTATTCCTAGAAGAAAATTAAATAAATAGTGATTTATTTAATTATTCTTCATGGGTTTAATTATAAATTACTTATCAAAAGTGGTTTTTAAAGTAATTTCTCACAGTGAAACCAACTTTACTATGGTAAAATTGGCCTTACATGGTGTACTTCAAACCATCTAGTAAATTAGGTTACATGATCAACTTTTTGGTGATAACAGATCTCATTTGGACATTTAGTTTGTAAATAGCACCTAATTGAAGATTGGATGTTTTTCACTTCTCTTGCCTTATATAATGTATTGTACCTTTTATTTTATAAATTTGTCTCTTTGTAAATAATTAGATTTTTGTAAATATTATTTTATTTTGTATCATGCATTCCATAGCCCTCGAGACCAAGATCTTCATTAATAGTGGCTATATTATTTTATTTTCTAAATAGTGGCTTTGTCTTATATTTTAAACTGGACATGGTATTTTGATAAAGTGGTTGTAACATATTGGAACCTCAGAACTTATCGATATCAGGAGATTCCTTTCAAAATCCATGATATCATAATTCCTGAGCCCAATTAATAGTCGATGTAGTTTATTGGAGGGAAGACCCACTTCCACATCATTACTTCTGCCCCAAAGTATTAGAGATCAGATTTTCAACTGAGACACATTTTAAAAACTCCAATATTCATATCCTGCTGATATTCCGATAATAATATCGCATTGATATTCTGATATCATACTTTGCCAATATGTTGATACAACATATCCCTCCAATCTCAGATCTCTGATAATCATACCCCTCTGACTTCTGACTTCTGATAATACACTCATCTCTAATATCCAGTGATGCAGGAGCATCTGAGCACCCTTCATGAAAATTGAAACTCAAAGATGTGAAAGAGGAAATGTGGATAGTCATTGGAAACCGGGGCAAATTCTATTTTAAACAAAGCTAAATTGATGGAATTGATAAAGTGTCTAGAAGGTTTAATTAAATGTAATTATATGCCATGTATGCGTATAGAGAGATTTAGGGGTTTGATTGAGCGATTGTGGGAGGAAATTTTGGATCCTAGATGATCCACGCTTTTGTAATTTCCTATATAAAGAGAGTCTCTGTTGTGTGAAAAGGGAGAGACAGGATACAATGTAGATACAGGGGAATTTGTGACTAAGGCCGTGAGGTCTTAACCTGTAATCAAATTATGTACATAATGGCAATATGCGTGTTATGTGTATTTGTGTGTTTGTGTATGGTTTACATATTGTTCTTTACTGTAAGTTTGAAATATGCATGTGTGAGTGTAAAGGAGGAAGTTCCTATGAACTTCGCCTTAAACAAGTGTGAGAGAGTTAATATGTGTTGTAAAGTAATTCCACCAATAAGAGAATGAGAGATTCGTTAAAATGGCAATGAACGGGAACCGTGAGATCAACCATTTTCACAGATATTAATGGTAGAAGAGGAATCTGGAGGAAACATGATTAACTGTCTGATGCGAGGAGATCCACAGTGATGACATAGAAACTTGTGAGCAAGTTACCTCAGCTAGTGGACCCGAGAAAATCATTTAAAGGAGTTTAAGGTTCCAAAGGATCAGATCATCCATTTAATGGCGATTGGACACATATCGTGTGCAAATAAGCACAGTCGTTAATTCCAAAAATGAACGTGATAAGGTTTTATACAATGGGCTTAGCGCCTCGTTGAGTTCCGACCATCGAGACCATTCATTGATTGAATTATTGGATGATAGTCACGCTCATATGTGTGCATAGGTTAATACACCGGGCAGACTCGATACGTTATGAACTAGGATTTATTTCCTTTTGGGTTTCGGCCATATGTGTTCAATTAAGGACTAATGGTGATTGGCTAGGTTATGTTGTATTCCATTGTTTGTTGTGATTCTACGGATTATGGGTTTATTTTGAAATCTCCCAATTATAAAGCTTCTGATATATATGTGGGCCCAAAACCCATAGGTCCACATAGGTATTATGTAATGATGCAGCTTTTCTATATAGAAGCAGCTAAGCTGCATCATTTTGGAATCAGAGCAGGGAAAAGATTTGCCGTGAGAAAGAGTTTGCATGCAAAAGAAGGAGATATAGTTATGTTGAATGTTTGAAAGTTTGTGGTCTTTATACTGTAATACAGATAAGGCAGAAGAAGGTGAGAAGATTGTAGCAGCCTAGAGCGAGAAGTGCTCAATTGGTTCCAAAGAAGGGAGAACTAGATAGATGTTGAAAGACTAAGCTCAGAGGGGAGAAGTTTTGTGAGGCATGTGTAGCAAGAAGGAGACTTGTTACTGCATAGGTTTAGTTGCAGCTCATAGAAAGATCATAAAGGCAATTCCACAGAGGATGTGGGTAGAATTGCTAAGGGATGAAGGAGAAGAATTTGAATAGGAGGTCATAAATTTATGCACCTTAGGAGTCTGATCTAGGAGCCTCTGAGCACCCTTCATGAAAATTGAAACTCAAAGCTACGAAAGGTGAAACGTGGACAATCATTGGAAACCCAAGAAAATTTTGTTTAAAATAGAGCTAAATTGATGGAATTGATAAAGTCTGTAGAGGGATTAATTAAATGTAATTATCTGCAATATATGCGTATAAAGAGATTTAGGGGTTTGATTGAGTGATTATGGGAGGAAATTGTGGATGCTAGATGATCCATGCTTTTGTAATTTCCTATATAAAGAGAGTCTGTGTTGTGTGAAAAGGGAGAGATAGGATACACTGTAGCTGCAGGGGAATTCATGACTAAGGCTGTGAGGTCTTAGCCTGTAATCGAATTACGTATATAATGGAAATATGCATGTTATGTATATTTGTGTGTCTATGTATGGTTTATTTATTTTTCTTTACTGTAAGTTTGAAATATGCGTACCCGAGTGTAAAGGATGAAGTTCCTATGAACTTCGCCTTAAATGAGTGTGGTAGAGTTAATATGTGTTCTAATGTAATTCCACCAATAAGCGAATGAGAGATCCGTTAAAATGGAAAAGAATGGGAACTGTCATATGAACTAGCTCAATGGATATTAATGGTGGAAGAGGAATTTGGAGGAAACATGATTAGCCATCCGATGGGAGAAGATCCACGATGATCGCATTGAAACTTACGGGCAAGTTACCTCAGATAGAAAACTTGAGAAAAACATTTAAAGGAGTACAAGGTTCTGAAGGATCGAATTGTTGATTTAATGGTGATCAGAGGCATATTACGTGAAAACAAGCATGACCGTTAATTCCAAAAACGAACACAATAAGGTTTTATACAATGGGATTAAAACCTCATTGAGTTCTGACCATCGAGACCGTTCGTTGATTGAATGATCAGATGATAGTCGTGCTTGTATGTCGGCATAGGTTAATAGGCTAGGTGGACCCAATATGTTATGAACTGGGATTTATTTCCTTTTCGGTTCCGGCAATATGTGTTCAATGAAGGACTGATGGTGATTGGTCAGGTTATGTTGTATTTCGTTGTTTGTTGTGATTTCGCAGATTATGGGTTTATTGTGAAATCCGCCAATTATAAAGCTTCTGATATATACTTGGGCCCATAAACCACAGGTCCACGTGGGTATTATGTAAAGATGTAGCTTTGTTGTATCAAAGCATCTAAGCTATCATCATCCGGATCTGATACACTATTTAAAAGGAGTTCAATAAGATATCGTGTCCACTCCATATCACAACCTCCCAATATCAGTGAGTCAATGTTTTTGTTTCTGCGCATTGTAAAAAGTTCCTACTATCACTTCGTAATTTTTGAGCCTACTGAAAAAATCATAGAGGTAACCTCAAAACCACGTTAGAAGTTGGGACCTAGCCCTGCCATATTCAAAGAGGGATCTCTCTTGATGATTTAGCTTTGTTTGACTGCAGGTATTAGGTTACATATTAAGTTCAAGTTTAGGTTTTTTGTGTTGTTGGGCTGGAACTGGGAAGAGAGGCCATTGGGAAAATTGAGTCATAATTTTAGTATGATAAAATACAAATTTTACAGGATAAACTTACAGGGAAGGTTAGGAAAATTCACTGGGTCCTTTAAGATCTATTTTGTGAAGGAGAGGAAATATTTAGAAATAAAATTAAAAACAGAGCAATTAAGAATTTTGATTTTAATCTTGAGTGGAAAACATAAAAATTATTCTTAAGCTAGAGACAGAGTGTACATTCAAACAAATTATGTTCTTTATCTTCTTAGAATAATTCAAATTTTATAATCACATGAGAATAAAAAGAAAACAAATTGACAAAGAGATATGCACTTCACCAATAAAAATGACACAAGAATCCTGTAATGATTGCATTGTATTACTGAAAATCTGATCAATGGTGGCTCTGTGAGCTGCATTACAATACAAGTCATTTTCTTCAAAATAGGTCCCAACCCTTCATAATTCGAATTATGAAGTACTTATAGAAAGTATTACAAAATATCTTGATTCTGAGGATCAAGATAGGATTCTAAAAATATCTAAAAACTAATTACAAAAGTAGTACCAAAATTTAGGAACCTTCAAAATATTGGAAGTGCTAGCCCTATTATTGAGGATGACTGTTGATGAGATAGCCTCCAAATTTTCTGCATTGATTTCCTTGCTGTCGAAGATAACAATTACTCAAGTAATTCACACAACTTGTCCCATCTGTCTTCAGCAGGGATAGAAAATTTAACTAATTTTCTATAGGACTCATCGACATTTGTGTACTTCTGAAAAGTTGGTTTCATGATGAACAAATGTCTGAGCTCATGACTGGTGAACAATTCAAAATCTAAGGCCTCCAGGAATGCTTTCCCTATTATGTGCGGCTTTATACCTAAATTTTTTTACTTATATTGGGAAATAGTGGATATTTTCTCTTGGTACTTTGTCAAGCTCATAAGTTTATCTTCCCTACTAATCAACCTTGGTAGACCTTTCCTTTTCAGTACCTATGTCTTGTTATGAAATATTTGGATACTGGTCTTCAGACGTTGACACTTATTTTCAATATGTAGCAGAAGGTTCCTCTTGGTGTGCATCCTCCTCACTTCTAAAATAGTCTCTATCATGTCTTGAATTCTCAATTTCTCTAATTCTTCTCTATTTTTTGGAATTCAAGAATTTGATAAGTGTTGTTTCTTCCCCAAGTTTCTATCGTAAGTCTATTTTCATTTGCCTTACTACCTCCTTGGACCACTGTATAAATTCTTGTTGCTAAAAAATAATCTGTATGGAAGGCCATATTTCTATGATGGCTTCACCGATTTCTGCCCATATGTTTTCTCTAGCTTGGGTGAGAGTTTGACCCATAAATGATTCACCTTGTGACTGCTCAATTTTAAGATTAAGTTGATGGCTTTTCTACAACTCTGCCACATAAAAATCATCAATTTTTAACTTATGTTCCGATAGTGTTTGGTGCTAAGCTTTTAACTTAACAATTTCTCGTTCCTAATTGAACAGATTGTGTATGGCTTTAACAAGTTCACTTGCCAAATCTGATGTCTGTGTTGGTGCTGAAGTTGATGTATATGTTCCTAGGGTTGTGGTTGTTGAAATGGGTCTGATGTATGTCAAACTATGGCCAAATTTCCCACCTTCTCTTTATCTTTGAGAAGTTATTCTAGTTCTACTTCCATGTCCCTGATCTAGCCATTCTATTCAATCACTATTCATAATATATCCTCTTTCTACTTTTCCATATCTTAGACATTCTTAGGCTATGGATCTTCTGTGGTAGGCAAATTTAGTTGTTTCGTTAATGCTATTATACCAACATCCTTCCTTTTCACTAGCTCTTCTGTTGCCTTTACATATTTGGGATTATATCCCAATTTGATCACCAAGTCTTGAAGTTACTTGATCGTGGTATCCTTTCCTAAGGATGAAATCCTTTTCAAATTTAGTTGTGACTATGTGTTGTTTAATGATACCTATAATCTAGAAGTAGACATGGTAGAAATCGTTAGTGTAGAATACATCATTTCACTAGTTTTTTTGTGCATATCCATTTGATATATTGGATGGATATGCTGTTTATCAAAGCTAAACACAGATTCTTTGTAATCTACTAGTGTCCTTGGGGCATATAATTTAGCTTCAAGCAATGCAATTTGCATTTACCCTTCTCCATGTCAAATGTTGTAAGGGGATTGCGCTGTGATGTAGCTATTTGCTTGCAAAATTATGTGTATATTGTGGCTTTTAGTATCTCATTCCTCTTTTTGATTTCCCTTTATTTGGCAAAAATATTAGGCTCAACAGTATCTTGAGCCAAGTAACCTATTTGTGGTGTTTCTGGAGGATTTTGAGAAAAAAAGGAAGATAGAGAGCCTAGAAGAATGTCCTCCTAAGTTATACCTACAAAGATGTCTTCTGATGTTGTTGAAATATGTTTATTTGGCATGAATATAGTAGTCTTCCCTTCTTCCTCCTATATAAAAACTGGTGGTGGATTCTGTTGTCGCTCCTAGAGACAACCTTGGATTTCTTACAAGACAAGTTCCTGGTTACATCTAAATCGGTGTGCCTCAAATGATTCTCAAGCAGGAGGAGACATCACCTGTATTATATAGAAATATATTTATTAGAGAGTTGGTTCTTTCATCCAAAGATACAAGCCATATTTTTCAACATTTCTACACAGAAATAGTTCCCAAAAATGTAACATAAATAATGGAGGCCGAGCACTTCAAATATTTACAATTTTAATCATATTTATAAGATAAATGAGAGAAGTCAAAGAAAAAGGACAACTCGGGATATAGAGCTCAAAGCACCAAGAATTCTATATATCAAATATAGAGCTTGAAACCATGAGATTTACTATAACTACTAAGTTAGAGGAAGATGTAATGGACATAAAAGAAGTGGGAGTGATATACTTCATGCAATAAATACGTGCCTTTTCAAGGATCTTATGAACCGAGGGGGGAGGAGGGTATATCAGGGTCTTAGGAGCAAGTCCTGAATTATGAGCAACAATGGGCTGAGAACAGGAAGAGGAAGTGGCAAAGGTTGGTGAGATGGTAACAGAGGCATTTAGAGTTCTCTCTCTCCAGACTTTTTTGAAAATTAATTTTTCAGGGTCAAGAACAAATGGGGCTTTGTGGTGTGAGGTGTCTGAGCGAGTATGAGGCCTTCTAAAATCTAGAGTTATGAATGATAATGAGGGGGGCATGGAGTCGCCAAGATGACATGAATGCAATCATAACAGACTTCGCTGACCTACATGAAGGGTGCATAATTTGTCGTATCCCAAGGGAAAAATCCTTCAATACGTTCCATACAACGATTCCAAAAGATGTTGTCACTCCTAGAGACAACCTTGGATTGCTGACAAGACCAGTCCTTGGGTAAATCTAAATCAGTGTGCCTCAAATGATTCTAAAGCAAGAGGAGACACCACTCGTATTATATATATATACTATATATTATTATATTATATTTATATATTTATATATTATAGTTTATATTATCTATATATATATATACATATATATATATATATATATCTTATAGATAGTTATATATTTAGTGGGTTGGTTCTTTCATCCAAAGATACAAGCCATATGTTTTAGTATTTCTACACACACATAGTTCCCAGAAATATAACATAAATAGTGGAGGTTGAGCACTTCAAAGATTTACAAGTTTAATCATCTTTATAACATAAATGAGAGAAGTCAAAGAAAAAGGAAAACTCAGGATATAGTGCTCAAAGCACCAAGAATTCTATATATCAAACATAGAGCTTGAAACCATGAGATTTACTATAACTACTGAGTTAGAGGAAGATGTAATGGATAGAAAAGAAGTGGGAGTGCTATGCTTCACACAATATAGCTTGAAAATATGATTTCCACCCCTCACATAGGCATATGCATGAACTCTTTAATGCAAATGAATCTCTAGACAAGTCTGAAATAGTAGAGTGTATATTTTTGCATGAATTCAAAAGGAGGAAAACATACAAGATGAATGATCCAAGGAAATGACAAACTATAAAACATCAGAGGGGGAATCACCACCAATCATGTAATATTTTACAAGATATATGTTCCTAAGTGATACAATTTACAAAAATCATAGACTTTCTTTTCAGATTTCAGAACCCTTTTTCAGTGTCATGACCCCCTATTTATAAGAAGAGGGGGTGTTTTCAATCATGGTTTCATACATAAAATCTTGGGTCAAGTTTTTAGTTGTCAATTCAAATTTCTCTCTTGGACAAGGGAGGTTCTATATCCAAAAAACATTAAGAACAATAATAATGGCCTCAGAGAGGAAGGCACATAATGGAATTGTGGAACAGGTGAGACATTAATGCGAAATCCCCAATTCCCCATCCCTGTAATCACTTATGTTTCATTGATGCATTTAGTTCATAGTGTATGCTCCTGCACTGCCCAATTAACTCTCTTCATTCTGTCTTAAAACCTTTGGCGCTGACCTTGAGAACAGGTTACAAAGA
>APFE030149957.1:0-42500 GCA_000404065.3 Pinus taeda | reverse complement strand
GGCAAGTACCTATTTATTTTTGACAAGCTTGAGGATAACATTTGCATGTTTATAAGCTCATCCTTCAGATGAGTCGAACTTAGTTTAAAATTCGAACCCTAAGAATAAGTGGTTCGTTCCTTTTTAAAATTGAATAGGTCCTTTACTGTTAAATTTTAATGAGTCCAGTATAGGAAAAACTAAGTGTTTTTCAATTTTAGGGAGTTAGAAGAAAAAATTAAGAAAACTCCATGGGGGTACTTTTTCGTAAAATAATCCCTCAGGTCTGAAAAAGGATAAAATAATACAGGAGGGATGACATTTCCAATACTTTAACGAGTTGTAAAGGACAAGCACATGACAATATTCTCATGTTTAATGAGTCTGAAAAGGGTTTAAAGAGGACTCTATGGGGGTCCTTTTTCATAAATTTATGTCCCTCGAGCCCGAAAAAGAATAAAATAATACTTGAGAGAATTGCTTGATCATTACGATCAAGGAGTACTTTTCATAATTAGTGGCCTCAATCCAAAAAAGTAGAAAGGTGATCGAAGACATGTCATTTTATAGCTAGTATTGCACCTAAAAAGACAAAATTCCGACAATCTTTTCATGTTTATATGGTCAGAAAAGACCTGAAAGTGGACTGCCTTTTTAATTTGATTTCACAAGTTAAAAAGGGAAAATATCAGTAATCTTTTCATATTTCACGAGTGAGAAAAGAGCTTAAAGAAGTCTTGTCCTAGAGGAACGAGTGGTATAAAGGGTAGCAACTGGTTCCGGCAATGTAGAACGGCTCAAAACATGTAATGGTTAAGAGGCTGGCTAATAAAACCACTCATCGCTGTGGTCCCTCAGGAAAGGAAAAACAACCAAGTGAAAGCATATGATCAGCCAAAGATATGGTGGCGATGGAATGAAACAACCAAGGCTCATCTAGCAGAATTTAGCAGTTAAAAATGACAATCACCAGATGTAAAATGGGTATGGGTTCATTTTTACACAAGCTTGAACCATGGAGAACTTTGCTTGGATTTGGTTTCATGTTTACACAAGCTCGAAATGAAAAACTATGCTTGTTATCAGTTCACATGCCCCCAACATAATGACACAAATCAAGGTACATGCCCCCCAAGCTTCATTTCATTCAACAAGGTGAATGGAATGGAAGTTCACTTTTGAGATCTTAGAAAGACTCGACTTGGATTTTATGAGATATTAATCAAAGACTCGATTTCGAAAGGGAGTCGTTTCATTTTTTAATGAGGTTGACATAGTAAAAGAACTATCCTCATAACCCTTGTTTCATTTTTTTAATGAGGTTGACTCAAGATCAAGAACTTTCCTCAAAACCCTGGTTTCATTTTTTAACAAGGTTGACACAGGAACAAACTATCCTCGAGGTTGATCAGGAATCAAAAAACAATTGTACAACCTGATATGTAATTTTAAAAGAACTCAAAGGCATCGTGCCATTAAATGAATCCACCTCAGAATCGGAAGGTACGATCCAAGGATCATCAAAAGTTACAGTATTCGATGAAATCATATGAATATTTGCAATAGAAGGCGATACGTTAGGAGGAGGGAAGGAAAAAGTTCCCAGTAAACCAAAATCTTTAATCAAACCTACGCCAACATCCTTGTAAGGGATAGTTGTTTTACCAATGCATTGAACACTATCTGTAGAGGTTAGGTCGGATGAGAAATAAGTCAGCTGGTCTATCATAATGATATTTTGGTTATGAGGAAACTTAATAAGCCAAAAGACCGATGAAACAATAGCAGTCAAAGCATAAGACCAGCTGCGACCCAAGAGAAGGTTGTAATCTAGAGGGGCATCAACCACTTCCACATCTAGATTTACAGTTTTGCCTTCGACCCCTATAGGTAAATCCTACCAAATACCAAAAGGATGGAACCCTTGGCCATCAAAAGCCTTTAGAATTGTTGGAGACTAATCGAATGTGGGAGATCCAAGCGATCTCCAACACTGGATTGACATAATACACATAGAAGCCCCTTCATCAATCACAGTCCAAAAGCAAGGTCTGTTTTTGACTAAAACTGGAATCTGGAGAGCCATTTGATGAGGTAGGCGAGGTGTACTATTCTATAAATCGAAGATTATTAGGTTTGAATCCTGAATATTGACAGCTTCTATAGCAGAAAATAGTAATTTACACTATCTTGGGCATGATTGCAACACTTCCAAAGCTGACATTGCTAAAGGGGAAAAAGCTATGTCTTCAACAATGTTATAATTCTGAGCAGCTCTCGCATGTGGATTGAAAGATGATTTACGAAGTATACCTTTAGTAGGCAACATGATTACTAAGTCAAGGTTGGGTTTATCAATTTATAGTGGATCAGAACCTGGAGGAGGTGTAGTTGATGTGTTTGAATTGGAAGATTCTGCTTCTTTACCACCAACAAGATTTTTACTACCATAATCTTGCGATCACGTCACAATCCTGACATGAGACATCATCATAATCGGTTCTTCTGAGGCATTCGAGGAAGAAGCAACCATCTGACTATCTTAAGTAGGAAAAGGATCCTTCAAGACAGAAGGTGTTTGAGAAACTTTAACGATTTTCAAAACCTCTGCTCGATGTGGGCATTCTTTGGTAAAATGATCCTCTTCACAAATGAAACAAGGATAGCGAGGTTTTCGTTTTTCATCAATAGATTCATTTTTATCCATTTTATCTTTTGAATTTTGTTTGTTTTCTTCTTCCCCTTCTCTTTACTACTGGATTGTGATTTGGTCGTAGATGATTCTACGACATCGACATCGGTAGAAACTTCAGCAGAAGAATATCCTTTCAAGGAATCAGGTAAATTTATCATAGGAGAAGAATTCTTTGACGATTTCTTCTTTCTTTTAATACTAACTAAACCAATCATACCATCAGTGGCATAAGACCCTGAAGGAGCTGTAGTTATTTGACCCTTTTTTGGAAGATCAAAGATTTTTTCATGTAAAGTACTTGACTACATATAGACAAGATCAAGGCACTAAGCCTGAGCAATGACTTGTTCTTCAGTGACAAATCCTCCCTTAGCTACATATTTAGTGATTTTAAGTAACAATGATTTAATGAGCCATTCTGCTAAAATTTGATCCGGAATGAAAACTTTCACTAAATGCCTTCTACGTCGCCATTCATGAATATAATCAGAAATATATGTGGACGTGGATTGTTTCAGTGAAGTTAACAGTTCTGTGCCATTTTCGTATCTGACAGACAACTAAAAATGAGTTAAGAAAGTAGTGGCTAACTGATTGAAATTATAAAAAGAGCCTCATGGTAACTCAATGTACCATTTGACGGCAAGACCAATAAGAGTTTGTTGAAAAAGATGCAATCGAATTAAATCATCAATGATCGAATTAGATGCACACCAGAGGTGATAAGTCATAAAATGATTTTACGGATCCTCTCTTGACTTACCCTCAAATTTTAGGATATCACTAGGCAACTTACTGGGCATTGGCGACGAATACGGAAGATAGTAAATCGGGTCGTTCATAAGGCGTGACAAATCAGGTAAATCCAAAGTTGCAATAAATGGTAACTAACGGTTAGGGTCATGAAAACCTTGAGTAATGAGACCAATTCCAGTAGCAGGATATCCAAGATAACTTGGAATCGGATTTGCTTGGGAATGTTATAACCTCCTGGAAAACCAGGATTAACTCGACCAAATTGGGGTTGTTGAGGTTGTTGATAAGTATAGTCAGGATACAGTTGATACTGATAAACTAGTTTTTGTACACCGAATTGATACTATCCCTAGTACGGTTGATATCTAAAATGTGGTTGACTTGTGGCAATTGTAGCAATCGTACTTGTACCAGCTTGTCCTACAGGCATCTGGATCGAAGTTTGAATTGTAGGTCCTGACTGTGGCATAGAGACTTGAGGAATTTGCACTGATGTAAGGGTAGTAGAAACCGAAGCTACAGATACTCTAGAAACAGGTGTTGTAGGTTGAACATAAGTTGCAATAGTTGCAACAGTTTGAGGTGGAGTACGAGGTGAGCTAGGCCCAGGCTGATGAACTGTACCAAATGCAGGGATTTGAACAGTAGGTTGGATAGGTTGCTGGGTGGAACCAGAAACCAAAGGTTGTCTAGGTTGATTAAGTAACTACACATTAGGTTGCATAGTCTATTGAGTTTGAGATAGATCCCACACAATGTTCATTCCGGAGTATGGACCCATAAAAGGTTGTGCATATGGAGGACCATAACCTGGTTGAATGTAGGGCAGATAATTAAGTGGTACATTTCCAGCTCCTTGTAAAAATGATTGACCAAAAGATGATTGGAAACCTTGATTTGGGTGTTGACCTTGAGGTTGATAACCCTGAGGCATGTATTGAAACTAGGGTTGACCTTGAGGTATGTACTAAAACTGGGGTTGACCTTGAGGTATGTACTGAGTCTGGGGTATGTACTAAAATTGGGGTTGACCTTGAGGTATGTACTGAGTCTGGGGTATGTACTATCCTGAAGGTTGAAAACCTTGAGGTAGACCTCTAGGCGGTAATTGACTACCTTGAGGTTGCCCCCCAGGCAGTAACTGACTACCTTGGGGTTGCCCCTCAGGCGGTAACTGACTACCTTGGGTTTCCCCCCAAGCGGTAACTGACTACCTTGAGGTTAAGGATTTGGAGTACTACCAAACATCATAATAATTTATTATGTGTTCAGCGTTTGAGTTCCATTACTACTAGATGATAACACTTGTTCAATCGGTCGAGGAGTTTCTCCTGAAAAGGTACCAAAGAGTGACTGGTACCCCGAAGGAATAGAAGGACCGCTAGATAAAAATGTTTCCTGTGATTGGGAAAACATAGATGACTGTCTTGAAATGATTGATGAAGGATAATAAACTCTTGGTGTAGGATGAAAAGGAATTTGAGGTGGTGAAAAACTAAGACTCGGGTTTTCTAAAAAATTTGTCAATGATACATGCCAAGTGTCACTCCTAAAAGGACTGTAGAATATTGGTTCACGCTCGCTAAGATTCAAAGTTTGTTGGTTTTCGGGAAGAATTATGTCTTCATCTCGACTGACAAGTTCTTCAATAGAAATGAGGTCAGAAGGAAGATTTTTAGTAATGATGTTTCCTACCCTAGGTGAACTAGGATCACTAGAAGTTGGAGTAACAAATCCTGAAGATGGTTCCAAAACAGCAGGTTCAGTGTTAGGCTCAGAAATTTTAGTTTTTTCAGCTAGTTCACTAGAAGTAGAAATACTACCAATAACTTCGGAAAATGAAATTGGCTCTTGAATATACTCTATTGTTTGTATTTGTTAATCATGATGAACAATTAGAGATGACTCTCTGGCTTCTGGTGATCCAACTCTGCTGTCACTAGGTGATACGAGAGCTTGCAGCCCTTCAAGTTGGCTTGTTGTATACTTAGGAGGTTTCCCTTGAAGTCTACGAGACTGTCTCAGTAATTTGGCCATGATTAAATATTAATTAATCACACGCAAACAAAGCAAAATCCAATAAAAACACTTAAAGTATCTAAAGAAACAAACAACTGAATGACACGCCTAAAAAATCGAAGAGTTCAAACGACGCACAAACAATAACTTCCTGTACTAAAAACACTAGTTGATGATGAAATCCAACTTAGTAGAAGTTTAATACAGAAAAGGTAGTTGGAACAGTTACCCTGATAGCCTGCTTAATGAAACAGACTGGCACAAGCTTCTTCACAAAACCATCTCAAGTGGAGAGAACCCCCCAGATAGTCCGAGTCTAGTTGACGTTTTCTCCAGGTACAGTGATATATTTCCTTCACCATCACCTTAGGAAATAATCTTAAGTTTCTGGACACTAAGGTTAACAACAACAAATAATACAACTAAGGGAAGAGTCTACGATCGGATTCCACACACAAGGGAAGAGTAAAAAAGCTCAATCCCCTTGAAGGCTCCTCGACATGGTCAATCCGAGGTTTACCAATAAGTGACCCCAGGCTCCTCGACAATAGTTAATTCGAGGTTTACCATTTATAATATGCACAGATCTTCTATCTTTCCCAATGAAATATAATTGATTGTCTCAAAAGTTCGGACATGATCTCATGATTGACTCCTTTAAGAGAAGCTTCCCAAAATGTATCAATTACAATTGGATTTATTTCCTACCATAAGATGTATCTACTTGTTTGTTTTAACTATCTTGGAGAGTTAATTACTCCCTACTCCAAGATACTAGCCTAAGCTATATTGGTGATAAGAGCCCTAGAAATAGAAAAGATTACTAGATCAATTTTAATTAAGAGTTGCTTTTATGGGTTGTTCTTTACGTCAATATGTATGGAAATGAAACTTTCATGGTTTGAAGTCTCAACTCCAAACACACTAAAAAAAATGCACCTAAAATGATTAGCAATTTGTTTTTATTTCAATGAAATTCTAGATAAAAGAAAGAGTTCAAGGACGCAATTCTTTAAGAAACAATTCCTCCTTTCAACATGGAAATGGAAAAAAATATTTTTCTTTTTTAATAATAACTCAAAATGAGGCAAATAATTAATGCTCACAATAAATCCATTTCACTTTTTAAAACTCAAAACTAGAAAAAACAATTTGCTTCAAAAGAGATCTACAAGTTCTAGAAAAACACTCAGCACTATAAAAAACTAATTTTGAGATCTAAAAACTTAAAAAATATAATTGAATAAAAGCTTAAATTCTTTTTGAGGGCATTTTACTTAGTTCTTTAGTAAACTAAGGATTCGTTTGTGCAGAATAACAAACCAATCAAAAAACATCCACATATGTGTTCTTTTGTAAAAATGAAATTCAGAACTTATAACAAAGTTTGTTCAAAGATTTGCAATGAGAAAACTAAATCTATTTCTCACAAAGGATAGGTTTCACAACCAAGTCAGACTCATCACAAAGACAAAAAGACACTAAGGTGATCTAAGGTTTCTCAAGCTTCTGATCTTTGAGTCACTATAGAGACAAAGTGAAGACCACTTCTAGCATGAACACTTCTAGAAAATCATTCAAAGCAAAAATACTATTGGTACTCACTCATAAGAGATTTTTGACAGAAAAAATATAGATCTGGGTAGACACTAAAAATCCTAAATAAAACCTAAACTTAACTGGAAGAAGATATATTAAGTTTTTCAAAAATTTTAATAGGGTCCACAGGCTCTAGAAGTAACAGGTGCGGTTCAGTTCTGTTTACTAAAGGAAAAGTGGGGAGATGCCCGCATTGTTTGTAAAGAGAAAGTGCGGTCCCCCGAAGACTTAAAAAAAAATAAAAATACTTCCATATTTTAAAAACTACCCAAGCCAGTATACATCAATCAAAAACAAGAAAACAAAACAATTTTCTCAAGTCAAAACAAAGGAAAACTAACAATCAAATACCATCCCCAGCGGAGTCTCCAATTTGTTGGCCGGATAAATTGATCTTGTAGACAAGGCCGATCTCCCTAGTATCATAAGATAGTCTAGCAACAAACGGACAAACAAACCTATCTTTCTCAAGACATATGCGATTTATAAGTAAATACTACAAAGGTGTTAAGATCCTACCTTAGATCCAACGCTTGTTCGTAGTAGTCATCCTTCAATCGTTCGAAAGAGTTATCCTCTAATCGTTCGAAAGAGTTACCTTTGAGGACCTGCAATCAAAAACAAGAAAACATTAAATAACACTTGCATAACAAATATCATAAATCATGTCTATTATGGTAATCAAGGAATCCATAAAATAAACTATGAATGAACAACTCATTGAGAAAAACAAATTTATTTGTATTAACTTTGAAGTAGAAGAACCTTACAACCTTTTCATCCTTGATGTTGAACAAGTTCCTCCTGGGGTCCAAAAGAGGAATTTCCTTTACTTTGACAAGCCTTGCACTCTTCCAAATGAGATCTTAGAGGTATGTAATATTTCCTCATAAAAGCTCAACTAAAGAAGACTAAGTTACAGCAGCATTTCACCTCAAAAATATTCAGCTTCTAACTCATGTTAACTAGCCCAATGCTTCTTTTTATAATGCAGAGGAGGAGGTTATAGTTCCACCTATGAAGGGATAGAATGATACCTCAAAGGGATAAGCTCCTCACATCAAGGGGTTAGCTCCTTAAGGTATGGGATACATGAACCTTAAAAGAGTGAACTTGCCACCTCAAGATTCCTCTCAGAAGCTTCTAGAAATAACTAAAATTGAGTTTTTTAGAATATACTTTCTTCTTTTTAACTTTTACAGGGGTCTACACCTTTAACACAAAGACAATGTGGTTAGGTGTGCTGGAGACATGAGCATTAGGTGCGGGACCGTAGGTAAGACAAAGAGAAAGTGCGAAACCAGAGTTTTAAAGACTTTTGAGGGCTTTTCTCTTATTTTTCAGGCTTGATATTAGGAACTAGTGTTTCAAACTTGTAGAGGGGGAAAGTATGAGTGGTAATGAACTCACATAGATAGCAGAATGTCAAGGTCCAATTTTTAGTGCAACAAGCAGTGGTCCATACCCATCTAGCTGTCAATATGTGATATGTGATGAGCCTCCTGGGTCTCGATTGGAATTGTTTCGCCATACTAAGCCATTTTCCTCAATTGGCTAGACTTTTGAGCAGAAATATTCTATAGGCTCTAACTTTGATCTGGGAACCCTTTTTTGGACTTCTATATACCACCGAAAATATTTTTCTGAGCATTATACAATAGAGAGGGTCTTACCAAGATATGATAACTTTTATGGCTCAAGAAATGGCTTTAACTTCACTATTCTCATGCATCCTGGACCACTGATCATTTACAAAGCAATGAGTGAGCAGTAAATGTCAATAGATTCATTTTAGGTTTCTTAGTGTATATTAAAAATTTCTTGTTTTTAATATCTGTTACTAGAGAAGATGCTTCTCGTGAGGTATTGGTGTCTGTGAGGTGGTTGTAGATAAAATCTACTCATCTACTTCCTGCAAGGTGTTCTCCTCCCACTGATATTTGTTCATGTATTTCTCGATATCTAACCGAGGAGTATGTGTGTAGGGAGTAGTATTTTTCTCCACCCTCAGCTTTGAAATCATACCAAAATGGTCATAAGACCAAGTGAAGCACAGTTTGAAATTTAATTGCTTAAAGAGTAAATCAACTTCTTTACAAGTTCTCCTAGTATTGCACACAAAAGGTCCTACTTGTGATTTGATTTTAAATTGTGCCTTCTTCTTAGCGGCCACAAAATGTAGGTCATTCATGTGTATCATTTTTTTTATGTACTCTAATGAAAATAACCTCATGGGAACAAATTTTGGCAACCTATAGGGTAAAAATTCACATCCATAGACTTTGATCTCGGTGTAGTTCTGGCATAAATACGAGTCACCTGTATTCACCTCGTCACTAAGATGCAAAACCTTCTTGATATGTGCTCTTATCCTAGGCTCCAAATCACTATGTAGCAGACAAATAACTATATACAAAAACTTATCAACATAGTATTTGAAAGTGAATTTTGTGGAGTTTTTCTTAACCACGGAGGTCCAATGTATGACTAATTGAGCATTACCCTACTCATCCATCTTCTGCAAAGTAAAGGGAAAGTTATCTACTTGATGATAAATAAACATATAAACTAACACAATAGAATATTTGAAAGCTCCCTCCATAGGAAACTTCATGAATTTCTCATGCATTTCCTCTACAATAAATTCACCGTAATTAAAAACAACAATTTTCTCACAAGTGGGTAATATTGATAGGAAGCCAAAAATGGCCTCATCAACCCATTGATCAGAGTGATAACCAAGTTGGTATGAAATGATGTGGATGATCTATTTGGTTACCTCAAGGAACATAGGAGATGAGTATGGATGGTTTGTTTTAGCTATTTGGGCATCTTCAAGAAGAAATATTACAAATATTTTTGCTCTCTGAGGGAAAGTTAAACTCTTCTAGAGATCTGTGAGAGAGTCTACTAACAGTGGCTTGGAAGACTCTAGAATTGTCACTTGGAGTACTTAAAATATGGCTTCGGCTGTGATGGTGAACAAAATTTCATAATTTTGACTCATAATTTCTTATTGGGAGGGGACATAGCTTAATTGACACCAAGAGACTAGCTCAGGGAAGTGATGGGTGTGTGGGATTATAAATTGAGGGAGGGTAGACTCCCATAGATTCAATTCATCACTATGATCTAAGAACTCCTACTTCAACCAAATGTGATGTTTGAACAAGTTGAATTCACTGTTTGTTTCACCAATTTTATATCGTAGATCAACTAGGGGTAGATGATCTAGATCAATAGGACGGGGTAGCATGGGATTTTCCTCTGGTTTTTTGCCATTGTCCTTAGGGGTCCTACTCTGAGGAGGAATTACATATCTTTAAAAGTATAAATAGGGTGATGACGACACTGGGATTACCTGGAATAGAAAGGTTGGCTGTAGAATGTTGGAGTGGGGACTCTGATAGTGATTGTATCACTATCACTCATAAATGGTCTGGTTACTGTGGCAATGTGGAAGGATGAAAACTTATACAGATCATGCAAAATAGGAAAAGTAAAGGAATTTTTGGTTTAACTATGCCTAATAATGTGATTTTTTAACTTACAATTTGGCTTTTACCATTACCGGGAGTAGGAGAAAATAATTGGTGTAATGACTTGTTGAGGTGGGAAGTGGAGTGCCAAATGGCAGCCTTTGATTGGGAGTGAGATGGGTTCTCGTAATGGTTTAAATAGAAGGGAAGTTCATTCGAGTGGGGTTGGCAAGGTTGAGTTGGCAGACGGTGGGTGGGTTGGGGAAAGGGTATCATGGAAGGTTGGGAGTGGTTGAGGGGCAAGTGGTCAACACTGAAGAAATTTTCGGAGAGGGGGGGGGGGGGGGGGGGGGGGGGGTCACGATGAGTGACAAGGCAACGGGGGGTGAGAAATGTTGTGGGGGTGACATGTAGCGGGCCTTTCAGAAACCCCTCCCCCCCAATAAAGTGGGATGGAGCTCCGGGGGGCCCAGAAACACTTCCCTGCCATTTATTTGTGCAAGGAATATCTCGATTGTTGTTTTCCCGCAATTAATAATTCCATCACTAGAAATTATATGTCGTCATCAAACTTTATACAACCTTTCGAAACATTAAAGAATAAGATACACTATTACAAAAATTAATCATGGTTGACCTCATGATTAATTTGTTCCAAATTGAGTTAACTAATTTAAAGGAAATTAATCAAATCTAGGGTGCATTTGATTTTGCAATACCATTTATTCATTTTTATAAGGTTTTTGATTCTTTTTCTATGTTAGTTGACCATTATTAAATGGTGTGATTAATTCCACTAATCTAGCTCAATCACGATTAAACTGTGTTTGATTTTTTCACTAACCTAATTAAATTTATTTTTGGACTAATCACATTTAAACAATGTGAATAGACTAACTATTTCTAATTCTCCTATTTATAATGTGGCATTTAAACAAGATGCACACTTATTAGACTTGCTCACCTAGGGGGAAATTTTCATATATTTTTTTCCTTTTTTTCTTTTGTTTCTTCCTTTTCTTTCTTTATTCTATATTTTATACCCCATACAATTTATTTTTCTTTTTCTTTTTCTATATATATATATTATATATATATATGTATATTGATATTTATTTATTTTTCTTATGTAAATAAATTTCAAACATGAAACATTATTTATATTTTTTCAAATATAAATGATCAGGTCAAAGCAACTCATCTTATAAAGTATAGGACCCTAATAGTTCCGATGGGATTACCTCTAATGCCACTTAGCTCTTGCCACATGTATCATCCTCCAACCATTGTTATAGCCACTAAATTAAAATTAAAAGGTCTTGGGGAATAATTAAAAGTCATATGTGTATTGAGTTTTCCATCATTTTAAATGGCTAATTTTGATTTCTTTGTTACAAGGAATATCATGGGCTGAATTGAATAGATCATTTTATCAACAACTACTCAACCATGTGTCGAGATCCAAAACAAAATAGACAGAGGAGGTTAAAACAAAATCTTAAACGATGAGTAATACCATGAAGAGTGTGATCTTGTCAAAAAATATGCTCAGTGGTTATCAATAGAAAATAAATGAAACTCAACAACAAGCTAAATTAGGCACTTTATCAAATAGAGGGGATTTATGTTTGGCTCGCAATTCAATTGAAGGAAAAAGCACCTAATTTAATTGATTTTATTATCTCAGTTGTTGAGAGATACATGAAATTACTATTATTTTCATGATTTCGCCTTAAGCTCTACATAAATACAATCTCCTCGATAAAGACAGGGGGAAATGCACGAGATAAAGTAGAGAATAGAATAGAGAGGCATTATTAGAATAAGATATTTTTTCACAGATTTGTGATGTATGTGATTGAGGTTTGGTCTCTTTCAATTCTGAGCTATGTAAAGAGGAGAAAGGTTTGCACTATTGTAATTGTTGTTTCTATCAAATATTTTATTGAACAGGAGAGGGGGTTTGATTAGTTTGTATAAAGATACTATTATTTTTAATAACAAATTGCATTACTTTTTGGTAGCATAATTATATCTATAGAATTTATATTGTGCACAAATATCAATATTGATTCTTATATTTTATATTAGTTATCTTATCTTCAGCACATAAATTTGTCATCATTTATCTCTTGTCATTACTTATTAAGATCATATTTTTGATTAACTATTTACTAAAAAATATTATATTTTATCCTGATTTAATAACCAGTAACGTTATGTGAACTAATTCCTAATGCTATTGGTTCATTATTTGTTGTTTTCATTAACATTATGTGAACTAATTCCTAATGTTAGTGATTCAATAGTTATGATTAATTGATCTCTTAAACATAGCATGATAAATAATTATAATATTAGTTAAATGAACTATTTCTTTAGCCAGATATTCATCATACATTTTTCAAGCTAAGATCCAAATTATTATTAGTCTTGCTCTTGGTTGCATGGAGGAGTAATCCTTCATCCAATCGAGATAGTCTTAGGGAATATAGAGTTGGATCTGCATTTAGTTTAAGGACCACATTTCTAGAAATCCTCTTCTTAAAGAGGCAAATAATTAGAAGTGGTTTAGCAAAGCACCAAATCAGCTTAAGGGATTACTTTCCTACCAAGCTAGCAACAAGAGAGTCATATTGAGTGCTATTTCTCTGTTGGCGAGAGAATATAGATATTATAAGCCATAATAGATATAGAGAAAGGGTAACTGGACCTAATAGAACCAGTTGGAACCACCATTCAATGGATAGAGATCTAAGTTACAAATCTTGACTTGGTTGTATCCTTAAAATGCTGATTAGGCCATTTTTTCTTATCAACACCAATGTATATGAAAAGAGTAAACAAGAATAACATTAAAAATCATGTACTTACATGTAATAGAGTATATCCAATCATTTAAAATTGACAAGAGAGAAGCTCCAAGAGAGGATAGACTAATATCCATACATCAAAACTCATCCATAAAGCTCCAGTACATCTACAAGAAAAGGGGTGAAAATCTCAAGAGAGAAAAATGGTCCAAACCAAAGTGATGATGAGTAAATTAACTCACCTCACTTGTCTTTATACACAACTTAGGAGTTCAAATTAGCCTCCTTGTCCTACATAAGCCCAAAAAATAAAGTAATGTTCTAATAATTCGACTTTTGGTGACAAGCCCAACAAACTAGCTCATAAATGAAATGGTAAGCCTCTTAAGACATCGAATAATAATCTATGCATGTTGTAGGTCCCTCTAAGAGGCTTAATGAAGTTTATGGATGCCACAGTGAAGAATAGGACCCTCAAAAGAAATGGACAGGGGGTTGTCCCCTTGTAATAACATGTGGTGCTCCAAATTACATGTGGCGCATACAAGTGTCCTCATGGGTCTCCAAACAAATCACAGATGTGTTTAGATCAACTACAAAGGTTAGCATCATGGTGTAGGTGGTGCACATCATTGTGTAAGTCCTAGATTATCTTCCAAGTGTATGGTGTAAAAATGGACCCAACTGGGCATGATGGATCATGTGCATCTTCTTTGTCCATAAGTAAACCACGAGTAATCTTTGAATGGTTGTGGGGATCCATGGAGTGTTTTTTGCTGCTGTGGAGTCCCATGGATCTCAACACACACCCCATAAGTGCCAATGCACTGCACTAAAGGATTATGACCCCGTATATGGAGACCAAACCCAAAATGGAGACCATTTGTGATCCTGCATAAGATCCAATGTGTCCCCTAGCCTTCCAGTACAACAAGTTATTAAACAAATTGAGTAAATGAGCTTGCCAAATCATGGACCATAGGTGGGGACTTCATAATGGCCTACCCTTTGATAATGGGCTTCACAATGTGCCAATGTCTCCTAATCTCCAAAAGGGGTTAACTAATAATCATATTAGGTGGTTTCTACTTCTAGAGGGGATGATATAGTTAGGGTACATCCTTCAAAAGGTGGTGTCAATTTGGTAGATAGGTGAATGAAGTAGAGGATCAGAAGGGGAAACCCTAGGTCACATGCTTGGGTACAAGGGTAGCTAATAAGAGGAAACACCACTCTTGGGTTTATAATGTATAGGAGGGAGAAATCATGGTACATGAGGTTTCGTGACCTTGATTTTTCCTCCCTTCTTTATACACCTTTTTCCTTTTATGATTGTCTTTAATTAAGTGATCACAACTCAAAGGGTGAGAGCATGATGTATAAGATATAACAATGAATATCCCTTTTTAATGGTGGGTTAGTTCATTACTCACTAGGGGTTGGAAAAATCATGGGTTCCTATATGATGGAGGATGTTCATAGAAAATATAGGAACTAGGGTGATGGCCATGATGATGGGGTAGATCTCATGCATTAGATTTTCACTTGTGCTAAATGTGTTGGTTCCAACCATATTTTTCATTTTGTGGTATATTTTCCTATTAAATGTGGCCACGTATGATTTTATCCTTTTTTTAGCTACATCAACTTTCAGACTTCATTCTAGGCCATGACCCAAGGTGTGGGAAAGGGCAAGGGGCATGCTAACCCTATGTGGACCCAATGGAGGAATGTGGACCCAGGTGGGAGAAATGATGAATAGGGTAATGATGAATGGAAAAAGGGTAATATAAATGGATAAGGGAGGGGGAACACACAACCAAAATTGGAGTTTCCCATGAAATACCATCCCCAAAGCCAAATGATCAGTAAAAAATATCCCATGGGACTAGAATCTAAGGTTAATACCCAAAAAGGTTCTAGGGGACAAGAACACAGACCTAGCCCATTCTTTCCGCTAAGTTCCCTAATTAATCCATGCTGAGAAGTGTCCATGATAAGAAAACTACAATACTCAATTTCTAAATGAAAAGGCATACCTTAAGGTTCGGGAGGCCCACCCTCAAACACACAATCATGGTAGATGGGCGAGGGACCACATGGTTGGCTCAGGTGGCAGAGAAATGGAAAAATGACATAGTTAGTGGCTACAATGGGCTACTGGCTTCCCACTGAGGACCATCCTGGAGAAAACCATTCTCCTAGGGATATGACCCACCATATGGTGGGTAACAAGGCCCACACACTTTTGGTACTCCATCTCCTAAAGTTAGTTTTTGGATGCTTAGTTTTTTCCATTATTTATCAATAATATATAGGCCTCTAAGCCTCATTTTATCATAGTTCATAAGACATGTAGCTACCACATCTCTTCTTAGAGACAAGCTATCATCACTTGAGTTAGTTGATTTCCATTTTTCATATAAAAAAATTTCAGTACTTTGTTATGAATGAATTGAAGTTTTGTTTTCAATGTATCATTTTGTTTCTATTTCTATCTATATTATATTTCATTCCTCCATAAATACAGATCATTGGTATCAGAGTGGTCTGCTCTTTCTCTATTTTTGGTACATGTCTGCAATGAGGTTAAGGTATGAGGAGTTGGGACTTGAAGTGGTTGAGCCTTTGCAAGAATGTCCCCATTGACACCGATGACCTTCCATGGCAGTAGGAAAGAAATAAAAGGGATAAGGTGATCTTATTAAGTTGTTTCTCAAAGAAGCCCTTACGTGGAAAAGGAACAAGATGATGGACAACTTGGCCTAGATCCTTCAGTATATGTGCACTGGAAAGACATCTTCATCTAGTAGCCACATTGAAGATGTCCCCCCATTCAAGGTACAACTGATTTTATATAACCTTATATTGTAAGATCAAATAGATGTAGTAGTTGTAGATAAATGGTCAAATTTTTTGGAAGGTTATCTTTCGGTCCATAATTTCTTTGATAGTGAAAATATTACTTTTTTACTACTCAAGGCTGCCCCCCATGTCAAGAAATGGTGGGAAACTTACTATGAGAAAAGGGTCGAGGAACCCTCTCTGTTTATAGCCACTGCCTCTTGGATCTCCTTCCAAGACACTGTCAAGAAACAATATTACCCCATGGGGAGCTATGAGGACAAACGCATAAATTGCAACATACTATGACAACAAAGGACTAATATGTGCATGAGTTCACAAATATTTTTCATACTATATACACAAAGTTGGGTATCAAAGTGTCTAAGTGACATTTGGTGCTCAAGTACCATGAGTGTCTACAAAAATACAATCAGGAAGAAATAGAGTTCCTAGGCATCTCCTCGCTTGGTGTAGTGTACTGATATGCTGCTAAGATTGAAAAAAAATTAAACAAAAGAAGCTTGACTTTGGATCTGTGAATCAAAACTAGGGAAGGAGTGCCCCAAAACTATAGAAAAAAGGACAGAGCTAAGGTGGGGTGACCTAGGATAACCCATTGAAGCCCTAAGCAAAGAATGGCAACACAAAGATGAATAAAGACCTAGGAAAATGGTGTGAGTTCCACAAGAGCCCCACTCACAACACAAATGAGTGTCACACCTTGAATTCATTGGTGGTCAAGATGAAATATTTAAAGTTTGATGCATGTTTTGATTTTGAGCCAAAACACAACAAGTGGAACAACAAGCTAAAGCAAATTATTAATGAAAAACCAAGTGCCATTGTTGCCACCAGTAAAGTCCAGAAGAATGAGTGTGAAGATCCAAAGGAGGGGGTGCATCTTTTCCAATAAAATATGTGGGCGAAGGGTTCTCTATTGCAGTTCATTTTTAACAGTGGGGGCCAAAATAACCTCACTTCAATAAATTTCATGAAGTGGTTGGGCCTACCACACACACCACATCCATAGCCATACACCATCAAGTGGCTTCAGATCTCCGTATTAGCCATCATTTTCACCTTTCCTATAGCATTAAGCCCTTCATGGATGAGTTACTATCTGATGTTTCTCATCTTGAAGTTTGTGATGTGTTATTAGGCCAACCACACTTGTGGAAGTGTCATGTTGTGTATGACTTCGGGCCTCGCATTATTATTATCACTTTGGGAAATAAGTTATAGAGGATACCGAAGGTAGTCCGGCCTACTTCCATCTCCTTGATCTCTACTAAGAAATGAGATAAGATCATCTACGAGACCAAAAAAATGTTTTCTTTCTAATTCGCACTTAAAGTAAGGGGAAGATAGTGGCCACGTCTATAAGCCTCAATAAGGGTTCCCCCATGTAGTAGAAGTAGGTGGATAAGGTTGTGGCAGAATAAAAGGACATATTCTCCTCACCTATAGGGGTACCTTTGCATTGTCAAGTCAAGCATTCAATCGATTTGGCTCCTAAAGCACCTATATCCAAAGGGCTGATTGACCACTTCTCCATTTTAGAAAATAAAGAAATCAAGCAGTGGATTGAGGAGTTGCTGTAACAAGGGAACATCCAACCAAGTTACTCACCCTGTGGGAGCTTGATTGTACTTTTATAGAAGAAATATGGAACTTGGTGCCTCTACATTGATTATCGGGCAATAAAAAAATCATTGTCAGGAATAGCTATTCAATCCCAATGATTGATGACCTTCTTGAGCATATCAAAGGGACCAAGTATTTCAGCAAGATCAATTTGAAGTCTAGATATCACGAGGTGGAAATAGAACTCACAAATGTATGAAAGACTGCCTTCAAATCCAAGGAGGGACTTCTCGAGTCATTGGTCATGCCTTTTAGGTTGACAAATGTCCCTACAACGTTTATAGGCTAATGGACGACATCTTGTGAACCTTATCCAACTTGTTCATGGTTTTATATCTAGAGAAAATCCTCATCTTCAATAAGATTTGAGAAGAGTGCCTATAACATATTTGGCAGGTCCTTAAACCCTACAACACCATAAACTATGTTCCAACATGGAGAAATGCATCGTTATCATGAGGCAGGTCCAATATCTAGGATACATCATTGATGATCAAGGTGTGCATGTGGATTTGGTGAAGATCCAAGTCATTCAGGATTGGCCAGCACTGACCACTCTAACCTAACATTGTATCTTTTTGGACCTTGCCAATTTTGATTAGAGGTTTGTGTTGGGGTTAACTCATGTCACTTGGACTCTAAGTCAAATTACCAAAGTCAAAGTGAAATATTTTTTTTGTTCTTGTCTGAGTCCCAAAAAAAGGTGTTCATTGAGCTAAAGAACCACATATATTATTCACCTATACTCACATTTTTAGACTTGCAAAAAGCATTTGAAATTGAGACAGACATGTCCGACTATGCTATTAGTGCAGTTCCCACCTAACAAGGGCATACGGTGGCCTATCCCAATGATACACTTTCCAATCAATTCAGAAATACCCCACCTATGATAAAGAGATGTGTTCTATCATGCAAATGTGCCAACAATGGAAGCATTACATTCTAGGGAAGGAGACAGTCATCCAACAGATCATTGACTTCTTTAGTTTATATAAACACAAAGGAAGTCTTAGAATGATTGAAACCAAAAGTGGTCTACATATCTACAAAAATTCCACTTGAACATTAAATACAAGAAGGGCAACACCAATCATGTCGTAGATTGTCTCAGTCATCCCTTAGTTTTAACACTAACTACTATTCTGAACTATTGTGGCCATGAGACCTCTTTGTAGGTTTTAACCCTATACGAAAATTAAATACAAATGAATACTTAAAATATAAAATATACAATGGTGATAAAATAAAACAATTACGTAGAGATTTTCCCCTAGACCCTAAATCCAAGAGTACCAAATTGATTTTTCATTATCTTCCTATCAATTCTGCAATACATATATATACATGTTGAAGCATTCATAAACCCAATCCATTAACCCTATATTAGAACTATGGAAATTTCACCTGTAGATCAAACTGGTAATGCAATGTACTAAAGCAAAACACATGATCTACTTCTACAAAAATTAAGCAGAAGCAAAATCAATTTCATGAGAAACATCAAGCATAAAGGCATATAATTGATCAAGAGAAATAATCACATGTAACATAGATATATCACTAGGAAAGCACCGACATAAAACCCCCAACACTCTATTATCAATCAAGTGGAAATCCTCTTCTGTTTACAAAAACTATTAGCTCAAGAGCTATCTTGTACTCTCTACAATCAAAAGATGAAGATCATAGACTCACTATGCCTGAATATGTAGGCCTCAAATCCACCAATCCCCTATTTCCTTGTGCAATTTTGATTAGGGTCCAATTCATAACATTTTAGCATTGGCCCCAAATCATACCTGCTATCAACCATAGGTCCAACTACGCAATCCTTAAGGACACTAGTTCCTCTTGCATGCAAGGAATATTCCATGGGAAGATCCAAGCATCTGATAGTACATTGTCCCTCATTTGATCTCAAGTGGGTCTCTAACAAAACTGACATGCAACAATTATCCATGAGTGAATCCTTAGTTATCTAAAATAATAGTTGTCACATGCATGCAAGCATTAACAAACTATATTTTATTATTTTAACAACTTGTTAAAATAATTTAACTAGACTTGACTAGTTAGAACTAAGTCAATTTATTCTCTCATTATAGAACTCATACTTAATTCCTCAATTAGTGGAGAGAATAAAGGATAAATTCCTCAATCAGTGGGACAACTAATTTTCATGTTCTCACAAAGACTTCAAGTTTAATTTTTCCAACTAATTAACTCATGGAGATTAATCAGTTAATATTTTAAACTGCTGTTAAGACCAAATTCGATTTTACTTCCTATAGATAGACCGGGGACTGCTATAAAAAGGAAGGGACCCAGAAATGCTATTTTTAAAACTTTCTATTTTTAGTAGTTTCACCTCTCACCCAAGGTGGCCAATGACCTCATTGGCCAAACTGCTATTTTTAGACATTCTATTTTTGGCACATTCTTAATTTAGCATTTCTTGTTGCCCAGTTTTCAACACTCCCTCTCAACAAGAAAGGGATTATTAACAACCTCGATCTTGTCTCTGTGGAACTCAAACTTGCCTTTTGATAATGCTTTTGTCAAAATATTTGCATCTTGTTCCTCAGTTAAAGGGCACTGCAACATCATGATCCTCTTGACCACACAATCCCGTAGATGATGATAGCGGATATCTATATGCTTGGACATGTCATGAAACAGTTGATTCTAAAAGAGTTTAATGCAACTTTGATTATCACAATATATCACTGTAGGATCCATCATCTGACCAAACAATCCCACTAGAATCTTCTACATCCAGATGGCCTCACATGCAGCCTGACTAGCTACCATGTACTCTAGCTCCATTATGCTAAGTGCAACTGATCTCTATTTCTGACTATACCAAGAAACTGCAGCTGACCCAAGGTTGAAGATTCCTCCAGAAGTGCTCTTCCTTTCTGATGGACTACCTCCCCAATCTGCATCTGTGAAGCCTTGGAGCTTCACTCCCTCTGTCTGCCTGTACCATAATCCATACTATGTAGTTCCTCTGAGATATCTTAGCAGATGCTTTTCCACCTTCCCAAATAACTTGGTTGGTTGAACCATAGCTTGACTCAGCTGGTTCACCGCAAAGCATAAATCTGGTCATGTGTTCACCAAATACATGTGTAAACCCACAAGTTGCCTATAAACAGTAGCAGCTACTACCTCACCTGAAGTATCATCCTCCTTTCTCCAGTTACCTGCTAGAGGAGTCTCCATGGGCTTACACATCTCCATGTGGAAGCACCTCAAATATCATTGGCATACTTTCCTTGAGAGACAAATACTTCCCCATCTCTCTACCACACCTCCATGCTTAGAAAGTAGTGCATGAGGCCCATGTCCTTCATCTCGAGCTCTCTTGCAAGATCCTTCTTGCAAGACTTGATCAGCTGATCATCACCTATCAAAATTAGATCATCGACATAAAGTACAATAATCAATAGCTTACCATATATAATGATGTTGTAGTGGTTCACATCCGTTTCACTCTTGGTGAAGCCCAACCTGGTGAAATAGCTGTCGATCATGGTATACCAAGAATGGGGTGCTTGCTTCAGCCCATACAATGCTCGCTTGAGCTAATGCACATGTGACTCATGATCGAAGGTCTGAAATCCCTTTGGCTGCTCTATGTATACCTCTTCTTCAATCTCCCCATTGAGGAATGTTGTCTTCACATCCATCTAATGGATCTGCCAACCCATCTGTGCTGATAGTGCTAGAATCAATCTAATCAATGAGTACCTTGCAACAGGAGCAAAGGTCTCATCATAGTCAATCCCCTCAACTTGTGAGAAACCACGGGTAACAAACCTTGCCTTGTGTTTCTCAATACTACCATCAGTTGCCTACTTTACCTTGTAAATCCATTAGGAAGTAACCATTGACTTGTCCCTCAGTCTAGGAACAACATCCCATACACCATTTCGCATGATAGAACCATACTCCTCTACCATTGCATCCACCCAAACTAGCTGCTACACTACCTCCTCAAAAGAAGAAGGCTCACTCACTACACATTCCCCAACCAAGGCCATGTACCCAGTGCATCTATCAGGAGATCTCCTCTATCTGCACTGAGAGGATGGTTGCCCCACATTCGCTCCCGCATACTGCATCAATCTGTCAGCTTCCCGTGAGCGTTTCTGCCCCTCTCTGGAAGACTTTCCAGTAGTGGTGATCTCCACAATTGGAATCTCTACATATGGTTGCACTGCATCATCAGGAGGCTTCTCCTCCTTAGGAACTAATACTTCCTCATCATCACCATACAACCCGAGCTCCCTCTCAAGTGATACTCACATGGTTTGCTACTCATCGAACTTCAGATCCATGTGCACTATGGTCCTTTGACTGGCAGGTAGAAACACACGATAGTTGTGAGGTGTTTCCATGTACCCCACAAGTATTCCCAACTTAGTTGTTGGCTCTAGCTTCTTCCAAGCATCTTTGGTCACATGATAGAAGATTGGTGACCCGAAGATGCGGAAGTGACTCACATCTGGTCTCTTCCCTGAAAACGCCTCCATAGGTGTCTTCATCCCCAAAATATGATGAGGACTTCTATTCTAAATATATACTGTTGTATTGCATGCCTTAGCCCACAGGTGGAGCGGTAGGCCTTGGTCATGCAGCATTGATCGAGCTGTGCCCACAATATATCTGTTCTTCCTTTCAACCACCCCATTTTGTTGTGGGTTATGAGGTGCCATTAGTTCTCATTTAATTCCTTCTGAAGCATAGAAGTCCTTAAAATGCTAGGAAATATACTCTCCACCATTATCACTTCACAAGGCCTTTACTTTCGTCCTTGATTCTTTCTTTGCCAAAGCTTTGAACTCACAAAACTTCAATAAGGTTTGATCCTTCTTTTGCATGAAGTAGATCCAACATCTACGAGAAAAATCATCAACAAAAATAACATAATACTTTTTCTTTTTGCTGGAGGCTGTAGAGAAGGGCTTGCATACATCTAAATGAACTCGCACCAGAATTGCTCTTACTCTACCATCCTGATCATGACAATAATATTTTTCATACTTACCCAAAGTGCAACCTTTGCATGTGCTCACTTGCTCCAGCTTGCACTTGGGTAATCCGGTAGAAATTTGCTGCATGATCTTCAAGGACCCTTGATGCAAGTGGCCTAGTCTCCTATGCCATAACTTCTTGGCCATGCATCACCTCTTCTTTGGAACTCAAAGCAGCACAATCATCTACTTGTAACTTATAGAGATTCTTCACTCGAATCCCTATCTGTTTGGTCTGTCTAGTGCTTATACGCCTTAGGAAAACCTTTCCCAAACTAAAGACTACATCATAGCCTTTATCCTCAAGCAAAGCAATGGACACAATATTCATTTTTAGCCCTGGTACATACATAACATTAGAAAGAGAGAGTCGAGAACCATGCTCCCTTTGAAACACAACCGTATCTTCACCTGAGACATGATACTTTCCGTCATCGCCCATCTTGATCCATATCTGGAGATCCTTCTCCTCCAAAGTGATGAAAATAGTCTTGTCACCTGACATGTGGAAAGAAGATCCATTGTCGAAGTACCAAACACATCCCTTGTTGGATCAAACCATGCATGCAATAAGTGAGAAATCCATCTCAAATTGTGAAGCTAGAGCATCACCATCAGATTCCTTGGAGGAACCTTTCTTGGACTTCTTCCTCTTTGGGAAAGTAGTAGCATAGTGACCCAACTCATGATAATGAAAGCATCTCACCTTTGACTTGTCAAACTTCTTCCCTCCTTGAGAAGACTTAGACTAGGACGCCTTCCCTTTCCCTTTCTTAGCTTTAGATGCTAAAGCCAAGTTATCTTCATCATCATTCTTTGATGAAGAAGCTCAATCTCTAGTGTTCCGTCTGATCTCTTATATCAAATCTGACCACAGTCGTTCCCAATCCGACAGTTTATCCCTTCCATTCACTAAGTCCTGGTAGCTATGCCAACTCTTAGAAAGGCCAAGGAGTGCTAGATTCACCATATCATCATCAACAGTAGTGACCCCTACGCTTGCAAGCTCATCTCTGTAGTTGGTGAGCTTGTTCAAGAATGTAGTGATCATATCGCCCTTCTCACACTTGATCTTTCAAAGCTTGTCCTTCAGTGCCAACTTCCTTTGATCACTACTATTCTAATATAAATCTTTCAATGTTTTCCGCATTGCAAACGAAGTCTCCTTCCCATGGAGGCTTGAGACTATGTGATCTCAAGCTCCCACTAGGATGATTCTCCTAGCTCTAACCACATTCTTCTTCCAGTATGCAACTTGAGTAGCATTAGTAGGCTTAGGGACATCTTGATCAATGAAGTCCTTAATGCCATTATCTTCCAATACTGCCTCCATGCGATCCTTCCAAGCTATGTAGTTTGAGTTGCCATCAAGGGTATACTCAAGCCTCAACCCATTAAAGGTCATCTGGATCAAATTTGAACTGTGATGAGAACTAGATATCTATATCCTGAATAATAAACTTCGACTTTATTTCTCTTGCTTGTACATTGTTCCTTGCTTGATTAACTGTGCTTCGATACCATGTAGAAATTTCACTTGTAGATCAAACTGGTAATGTAATGTACTAAAGAAAAACACATGATCTACTTCTACAAAACATTAAGCGGAAGAAAAATCGATTTCATGAGCAACATCAAGCATAAACACATATAACTGATCAAGAGAAATAATCACACATAACACAGATATATCATTGGGGAAAGCACTAGCATAAAACCCCCAACACTGTATTATCAATCAAGTCGAAATGCTCTTCTGTTTACAAAAAATATCAACTCAAGAGCTATCTTGTACTCTCTGCAATCAAAAGATGAAGATCATAGACTCACTATGCCTCAATATTGTTGGTCACTCTAATTGCTGATTAAAGTGCTACATAAATTATCAACACAGGGAAGTCTGGTTATTTCAAAGGTGATTGTGTACTCTATGTACTCAATCTTAAAAGCACTAAAAGTTGTAGTACAAACAAATCACACCTTGCTTTAATAACTGAAGCTCCACTTTTGTGTTATAGCAATTATACTCTATTGCAGATATCCATTAAGAGATACTTAAATTCATTCAAGGAATAATTCAACATAAATGAACAATTCTGCAAAAGAAAACAATGGCTATGCTGTAACAGAGAATCAGGACCCTATCCCCAGAATGGGAACCTTCAGCACCTGCCTCTGTTTATCCAGCTCACCGATTCACTCTGTAAACTTAATCACCGGTGAGACAATCATTAAATAACTTTAACCAATGCAACAATCGATTAAGAAAGGAACATACTTTTAGCAAAGGTAAAACAATATCCATAAAACAGTACTTGTTAACAAGGTATGAATAAAACACACACTCACACACTGCAGAGAAATATAATGGGTGAATATTGTGATGAAGGTGGGCCTTGTCCTTCTCACAAGATTCCCCAGGAGACGATAACTAGAAAAAGATGTTCAGAACGAGAGTTTTATTCATCCATCAATATGTCATGTTACAAAAATAAAGGATTCTAGTCCTGTCTCTTTTTCTCCACCTCTTTCATAGTCTCCCCCTCTTTATGTAGATGTATCCTCTTTTTAAAGAGGAGACATCTATTACAAAAGATTTACATTGCAAAATTCTGTTTACCCATTATACAAAAATAGGGAAATTAATTTCCCGTCAACAAAGTGTTGTTACAGCAATACTATCTTTACATCATGGATGTTACATCCGATATAACAGCTTCCTCGATGATCAATCTGGTTCGTCTGTTGCTGTCAAATTTGGAACACAAATCTCAATTGTTTCAGCTTCGAGATTTGCATGTTGTTCTTGCTGTTTCAGCAACTGCAAAAATAGTCTTGCAAATTTCGGGCAGTTTTAGCAACACGGACTGCACATCAATCTTTAACTGTTTCAGCAACTAACAATTCAAAGCTTAACTATGAAGATAGCATGATTATATGTTAAATAATTAAATGTATAGTGATGAGAAGAGTCACTACATACCTTTGGAATAATTGGGTCAAAACACTAACAAGGACTTTTAAATATGGGTTGAAAAGGGTGACATTATAACAAAATGTATAGTCAGAAAGAGACAAAATGAGGTCCTAACATCCCCCCAACTGAAATGGTTGCATGTCCTCATGCAATTTTTATTCTGAGTCTGAGTTAGAATACTGGGATGTACAGTGCAAATTACTTATACAGTAGGAATAGAAAGTGTTGTCAGCCATGTTTATGAACCCCTGAGCATTCTGAATTCTCTGCCATGCTGCAAGCTCCTCCTTTTTGGACAACGTGAAGTGAGCCTTATATTGCTGTGCTGGCAACCAAAGTAGAGGGAAGTGGAAGTGATAGCCCAACCAGTTTTGGGCACACTGTTGCATGCATTTCACATAATTAGGTAACCTTGATATTGTTGTTTGAAAATTAGGAGGGTTAAAAGGATGATATTCTCTCCTCTCCTTAGGACAATGCTCCCAAAATAGATTATTTGCTTGTACGGCCAGAGTTCTCTTAGCCTTGACATAATGTTGGTAGTCCTTTAAGACTACTGCCTGTAGTTCTTTAATATGCTCAGTCATCCCTGGCTCTTGTAAAACTCGTCGATGTTTAGCAATAAAAGTAGCAGCATTCTCTGGCTCAGCTCAGATCCAGAGAAGGTAGTTCTCTTCATTATGTGTTGCTGACATGAAAGCATTTTTCCAGGTAAGCTGATTGACCAGGAAAGAAATGAAGGTTCTAATCTGAATATCACAATGAGAGGAATCAAATTAAGCTTCCTATCTTCAGGTATGGCCTCATTATGAGGATAAAGCTCACATAAAAAATTATGTTCACTAATTGATGTTTGTGCAAAAGTTTCAATAAACTGCTGAGGTGTAGACACCTCGTGGGGTCATCCATCTCTGATTGCTTTCACTTGCAAGAATGCTAGGCGTTCTCTTAAAAACAAAAAATAGTTGAAGGATGGTTTTCTAGTGGCGAGTAATCTTTGAACCAGGTCAAAGATAAGAGACAGTCTGGTTTTTAGCTTTTTGTTTTCCTTGTGCTGTGCACAAGACTATTCTAGGACTTCCCAATTTCGATATACATGATTTAGCCACACTGATTTATGTTCCTGTAATGCCTTTTCTAGTGACAAGGCATACTCTTTCTTCCATGTATCCCTTAGTTCCTGAAAATTGGAGGTCTGAGTGAATACAGCCCTTGCACACCGGGGTTCAGTCTAAACGAAGACAGTCCTTGCACTCCGGGGTTCAATCTGAGTGAACACATCCTTCAAAGACATTGGTGCTGGTTTTTCAACTTTAACAACTAGGGTATGCCAGGGTACCTATTGTTGCATTTCTTCTTCAGAGGTCCTTGAAGGCCCTACTGGTTCTTATGTAACAGTAGGGCACTCCCTCTTAGCTATGATAGGAGTAGATGCATGGGTGGGTCCAGGCAGTGGGACTTCGATTATCTTATAACCAGCTCGAGAATAGAGATCACCACACTAGCCACACACGTATTCATTATATCTATCTTTTTATGCACTCCTCTCAGCTGCAGATGCTAGCTGAGCTAAGATATACAAATTGCATTCTCTTTCATGGGCTTCTCTTGCCATGATCAACTCGTGCTTATAGACCTTAATCTCAAATTTCAAAAACTCATTTTCTTCCTAAAGGGAGGCTAAAGTAACCGGGCATTCTGTAGCAGTTGCAGGTTCCAGTGGATGGGAGGATCATTGTTCAGTGGTAGCTTCATCATTTGCATCATTAGCAGGTGGTTCTTGTGTAACACCTGCTAGACTAGTAGCTGGTTATTGTGTAACAGCTACCTCTAGGTCGTCTATCTCTTGCTCCTCAATAGGTGGTTCTTGTGTAGCACCTGTCAGGTCTATAGCTGGTTCTTGTGGAGCAGCTACATGTTGTACATTGTCTTGAGTGTCTACTTTTGATAGATCAACAGCTGGTTCTTGTGGGGCAGCTGCATCTTTTGAAAGGAACGATGTCACAAACTCTTGAGCAAATTGCATTTTGGTACTCGAGGGTGAGGAAGGGAAGGATTCAGGGCCTTGGGGATGTGGTAAGGTACGAGGCATCAGGATAATGGGTGGGGGATTTTGGGTGATGGTCTCAGCTACTGCTTCAGAAGACGTTCTTGTTCGTCTTCAAGGCAGGAAGGTGGGAATTACAGTGGTTTTCCTCTTACGAACATTTTTCCTTCGCGTAGGAGGATCATCAATGGTAGAAGCTTCTTTAATTGAGGCTCTTGTTTGTCTTTTTAATGAGGGTGCAACCTTTTCTTGTCTTTTCCTTTTTAGTTTGGCAATGGGGATATTTTCGTTTGAATCATCACTAGGGATATTGACCATGGGAATGGATGATTCAGGTAAGTTAAGGGATGGGTTAGATACGGGGGAGGGGTCAAGTGGATTTACTATTGTGGGTGGTGGAATTTATGAGGAATGAAAGATTCTCCCTGGCTATTCAATAGAAATATTTTCAACTTGCTGCGAAATTCCAGGGGTCTGCTGAGAATTTTCAGCGTCTAATTGGGGAGTTTCGGCTGTTGTTCGAGAGGTTTCAACAGTTCCTTGAGGGTTTTCAGTTGCTGGTTGAGGAGATTCAACAACCTCCTATGGGTCTTCAGCTGTTGTTTGATGATCTTCAGCAGCTTCCTGGGGTGGGTTGTTAAGAAGAGGAGGATTTCGCAGGGCAAAGCCCTTCTGAATTAGAAGTTGAACCAGGTGATGGTGACTGAGGGATAGGAGTGGGTACTTTGCATGTATGGAATAATGTGACATGTTATTTAGACACCCAAGAAGATAGTATGGCATATTTAATAAACAACCATGTCTTAAATGATTCAACAATACAAAGTCATGCTGGTACACTACCTGGTAACGTCCCTCGCCGGTGAAATAGTGCTTGACAAATTCTGCGACCTTTGGCCATGGAGGTGGTAATGAACGAAGTGCAACACCCCTACCTTTTTGTTCAACCCACTCTCTTGGTAAAAGAAAATCTTGTTGTGCGTTCAGGATGAGGTGTTTACGACTGAACCAACGAATGCCATCGGTTGGTAACCCTGAAACTTGCGCTATACCCTCTTCTGTTACCAGAATTCGCACTCCCTGAACAGTAGAGTATCCTTCGCTTAAATTTCGTGTGAATTCCAGGACTTGCTGAGAGTCAAATCCTTGAAGCCTTTGGAAATAATCCACCCAGCCTGCTTGCTGAAAGATTTGATATGCTTCTGGGTACAATTCCAATAGAGGTGTTGAACTAGGTTCATTTGGAATAGCATTGCCTCCCATCATTACTGGTTTAGCAAAATGCACAATACAAAGCCAAGTTACTGTAGCCAAAATAGAGTAAGATATTGCGAATGAGGTTATGACATAATAACACAGAGATGGGGTGACGAGACACAGTCATGACGGTGATTGACATATTGGGTAATGATTGCAAAATTTTGGTATTCCCCCCCAACTGCGGCTAAGTGATACTTTTGAATGTACATCAATTTCGGTAATCATATCGGGATCTTCTCATTAACTACAATTTAACACTCACACATAAACACACATACCTCACATTTTACCTTTGATCGTTGTGCCGTCAATATAATCTCGTCATTGATGTGTCAGCAATGGTTATGAAAAAGGGTTTATAAAATATGAGGGTATTTATATGAAAGGTTTTCTATATTCATAGGAGGTGATAGTGAAAGAACACAATTATCAGGATGAATGGCTTATTCTCTCTTATGAAAATATATATTGGTTGTTTTTGAGAGGAACTGATGCCCTAATGTCAGGAAAAACGGGAAAATTGATGTTTTTAGGGAAAGGTGAAAAAGGTGGGTGTTTCAATAATGGAGAAGTTGGTGTTCCATCAACGAAGAAAATGGGGAAGAATTGGTGTTTCAACAACGGGAAAAATGGTGTTTCAGCAACAGGGAAAATTGGTGTTTCAGCAACAGGAAAAATGGTGTTTCAGCAACAGGAAAAATTTGTTGTTCAAGGAAAAATAAGAAAATGTTGCTGTGAGGGAATGAATTATGAATTGAAGAGAAATGGCGAAATATGATCCTTCTTGCAATGGAATTGTTCTTTTCAGCCAGCCTCTGAATCTAAGACCTGCAAAATGATGAATTGTAACATGGCAACCCTTGATAGGGATTATTAGTTAAAATATCCTATTCTCCTAAGAAATATATAATACAAAAGTTAAATACAATGAGGGGCAGCAGGCTCCCCTAAAAAGACATAATATGAATCTGCCATGCAAGTGGCCTTAAAATCTTCTTTAGAAACAGGTTGTTGGTACAAACAGAGCCGATACACATTTACCAACAATGGTGTTCTAGAGTCATCAATTGTCAGGAGCCTTACTGCTCCATTTGGAAAAACGGTATCTATCTCATAAGGTCCCAGCCATCTTGTTTGCAGTTTTCCTTGAAAATTTTCAAAGCGAGAGTCATACAATAGAGCCCAATTACCTTTTTGGAACTACTTATGCTTAATGGTTTTATCATGCCACCTGGTTCTTTGCTGTTGTACCATAGTTGTTTGATGGATGGCATCCAACCTTTTTTTATCCAATTCTTGAAGCTGTTGCAACCTAGCTGTGTGTGCATCAGTCAAGTCAAGGTTAACAGCTAAACCAGTCCTTAAGGTTTTAATTTTAAATTCCAATAGAAGAAAAACACTTTTACCATAAACTAATTCATAAGGTGAAAAAACTGTAGCATTCCTCTAGGTAGTTCTGTAAGACCATAGTGCTTCAGGAAACCTTTGAAACCAATCCTTTCTATTCTCCTTTACTGTTTTTGTCAAAATGGCTTCTATGACTTTATTTGTGCTTTCCACTTTCCCATTGACTTGGGGGTGATAGGGTGTAGTTATTTTATGATTAATATGATATTTCTAAAGTGTAGCTTTAAAGCCATGGGAGTTGAAAGGAGGTGCTCCATCTGTGACTAGCTCTCTAGGCACTCCAAACCTAACAAAGATTTCTTCAAATAGAAAGGTTAACACAGATTCCTCATTATCTCTAATAAGTGCCTTAGCTTCCACCCATTTAGTCATATAATCCATGCAGACCAATATGTAAACTCTTTGATTGGATGGAGGATTGATGGGTCCTATAAAATCTAGAGCCCATCTTTCAAAGGGTTCAAGTATTACCTAGGGGTTCAGTGGAATTTCATCTCTATGATTAGGCTTGCCCATTCTCTGACAGCTATCACAGGCCCTAACATATTTCTTTGCATCCTTAAAAGGTGAGGGCCAGTAATAACCCATCCTAAGAACCTTATGTGCTGTTCTCTTATCAGAAAAATGCCCTCCACAAGGGCCATCATGACAAGCCTTCAATATGTTGTAAACCTCATATTCTCTAATACATCTCCGAATTTCCTGATCAAGTCCTGTATGAAAAAGGCACCCACTTATCCAGCTGTACCGAGCACTTTGTTGAATAATTCTTATTTTATCTCTGTGTGACAGGTGTGATGGTAGCTTTCCTGCAATTAAATAATTGGCAATGTCTGCATACCAAGGTGAGTGAACAGATACTACAAATAAGTATTCATCAGGAAAGGAATCATCTACTGGAGTATTATCATCAGTTTTTATCCGAGAAAGAAAATCAGCAACTACATTTTCTTTACCTGGTCGATCTACAATTGTAATATCAAATTCTTGTAGTAATAATAACCATCTGGTAACTTGAGCATTTGTAACAGATTTATTCATTAAATATTTAATGGTCGAGTGATCAGTATGAAAAAGAGTAGGATAACCAGTAATATAATGTCGAAACTTATTAATAGCATAAATGACTACTAAAAATTCCTTCTCAGTAACCGTGTAATTAAGTTCAGCAGGGGTCATATTCTTACTAATGAAATAGATAGCACAAGGGAGATGATTTTCTTCTTGACCCAAGATAGCCCCAATTGCAGTGTCTGAGGCATCATAGGATATATGAAAGGGCGATGCCCAGTTAGGTCCCCTTAGAATGGGAGCTGTAGACAACTGATACTTAACTTCATCAAATGCTTTTTGGCAATCATCAGTCCACTTGAATTCAGCATTTTTCGTAAGTAACACAAACAAAGGAGAAGTTGTTTTAGAAAAATCTTTGATAAACCTTCTGTAATATCCAGCATGTCCTAAAAAACTTCTTACATCAATTTGTGTTCTAGGGATAGGAAGAGTCTGAATTACCTGTATTTTATATGGATCAACTTGAATCCCTAGGAATGAAATGAAGTGTCCCAATACAATTCCTTCATTCATCATCATATGACATTTTTCGGTACTTAAGGCAAGATGGGATTCTATGCAACGTTTAAGTACTTTCTCAAGGTTTTGTAGTGCATCCTCGAAAGTCACACCATAAGGAGTAAATTCATCCATAAATATCTCCAAAGAGTCATTAAGCATATCAAAGAAAATTCCTATCGCTGCTCTTTGAAATGTTACTGGAGCATTACATAGTCCAAATGGAAGAACTTTATAGGCAAAAGTTCCCCATGGACTAGTAAAAGTGGTCTTGTCCTGGTCTTGGGGTGCAATTTTGATCTGGTTATATCCACTAAAACCATCTAAAAAGGAAAAGAATCTCTTTCCTGACAAACTATCTAGCACCTGATCAATAAACAACAAAGGGAAATGATCCTTTTGAGTAGCTTTATTTAAGGCTCTATAATCTACACATACTCTCCATTTCCCATTTTTTTTAGGTACTATTACTAATGGGGAAACCCATTCACTGTCAGATATAGGGTATATAAACCCTGCATTAAGCAGTTTTTGAAGTTCTTCTTTACAATTTCCCTTAGATTGGGGTTCATTCGTCACTAGGGTTGACAGACTGGTCGAGATCCCTCCTTGATATAGATACAATGAGTACATAATTCAGGAGAGATCCCCTTCATATCTGTGTAGTCCCATGCGAATGCTTCCTTATTTTCAGGAAGTAACTTCATTAACTGTTGTGTTTCAGCATCTGTCAAGTTAGGATTTATATTCAATGTTTTACCAGGTTCAATTTCTACTATTATACTCTTGGAGGGAGTATCAATTGATGTTTGAGATAAATTTTCAGATTTAAGGTTTTGCTGCATTTCAGGTTCCAAAATTGCAGTTAACTGATCATAAGTTTCCGAGGTAACCAAGGAGGGTTCAGAAATAAAGTTACTAATTACTTCATCCTCGGTGGTGTCTTTAAAAGTTAAGGCTTGCCCAATGGTCAAAATGGGTTGAGTATCCTCATCATCATAATCTAACCGTACAGAATTATCATTGTTAATCATGGGTGTAGCATGAGGGTAGAGAGTGAGCTGCTTAGTTTCAGATCCATTAGAAACTGTCATTGAGCCCGATCTACAGCCGATAAAGGCATCTGCCGTAGCCAGCCAGGGTCTCCCCAAAATCAGTGGATGTCACCCCAACTTTGTTTTAGTTTGTAACACAACAAAGTCAGCTGGGTAGTTCCAAGATCTGACTGAAATTATTAGGTCTTCAATAACCCCTTCTGGTTTGATTGTGGAACGGTCAACAAGATCTAGAATGGTTGGTGTCTCTCTAATTACATTCTTCAGCTATAATAATTTTGCAGTTTCAAGGGTCATAATATTTATGGCAGCACCTAAGTCTACCAGAACTCTAGAAACAAAAGTTTTTTGAACCTGTACTGTAACTGTAGGATGACCAAGATCAACATATTTTACAGGAGGGGTTTTCCCTATTATTAAAGCAGTTAGATCACCCATCACATGAACTATCAAGGGATCTTTAGCTTTTCTTCCAGGTTTCTTAATGCAAATATCTCTAACAGTTCAGGCATAAATTGGTACATCTCTAAGTGCTTGCAGAAGTGGAATTTTAACATACAAATTCTGCAATTCCCCTAGAAGGTTAAAAGTAGGCGGCTCAGGTGTCTTAATGAGAGCTAAACACTCAGGGAATGGTGGCTCTGCTGTTTCAGTGGTTTTATTAGAGAGTGGCTCAACTGTTTCAACAGCCTTATTGGATGATTTTTCTTTTTCCGTCTCTTCTTTATCAGAGTCAGAAGAAGTAATATCATTAATAGGCTCGGCTATTCTCCCAGACCGCAAATGAATGTCATTACATTGCACAGGGAGAATAGGCTGGTTCTGAATATCGATGAATTGCATAGCTTTATTATTATTATTAGGATTGGGGTTTGGTTGTACAGGCAGCTGGGGTCTCATTGTCTGGTTATTTGGTGGAGTATTTGATGGCAGAGAGAGAGATTGCTAATACTGAGGGAATTGGTTTGGAAATGGGATTTGTTGAGCTATCTAGCTTGGGTTCCAATGATTAAAATAGGATTGTTGTAGAGACCAGGGATTCCACATTGTAGGCTCCATAAAGGGAGGGTTTGTTTGCTGCATGGGTGGGAAGTTCATTTGGTTGAAGGGTGGGTATTGCATTTGATTTAAGGGCGGGTAATTTGCTTGAAAAGAAGGATAATTATTCCAATGATTAAATGACATATTAGAATTCATACCTTGTCCTCGTGGTTGCCATTGCCTCCTATGTGTCAGCAAATAAATTGCTTCAGCTTCTTCTTCAATTGGTTGCAGTGTCGTTTTTATTCCTGGTAAAGAAGGGCATTGTTGAGTCTCATGGTCCTTCTCACAAATAGTGCAAATTGGTACCTTGTCTAGTGGGCATTCCCTTAGTGGGTGTTTTTCTGTGCATTTAGAGTAGAAAATGACCAAAGCAGCTTCTGCCTCTGCCTGCTTCTTTTTAACCTGCAAGGTATCAATTTGTGAAGCAAAAGAGCTTAACATTTTAGTTTTAAACTCTTCAAGTAATTACCTATTTCAGCTCTTGTTGCTCCTCCACTAGCTGATTTTTGGACTCTTGAGTATGTACTATCCCTGATTTTTGGTCTGTTTACTACTCCTCTTGAACATCTCTTATAGAGGTTGACGATCTCATCATATGATTCCTTAGATATATCCCCTTTACCAAGCATATTTAACATGTCTAAACAGTCATCCCATACCCCTTTCAACAGTATTGACTTAAGAATATCCTTACTCATATTAGGGTGATCGGATCTCTGGAAATTGCATTGTAATCTCTCCACGAAATCTTCAAAGTTTTCGTCCTCCTTCTGAACCATCTTAAATAGTTCCTCCTTTCTTTCTTTTGTCTGGCAATAATCTTGGTATTTGGCCAGAAACTTCTCCTTCATCTGCTCCCATGTTGTGATCACATGTCCTCCTAGGCTCATGAACCACCTTAGTGCATTTCCTTTTACTATCACTGGAAATAACTTTAACTTTTGAGGATTAGTAACATAATCATAACTTCTACAGAATATATCAAACTCAAACAGAAATTCATCAGGGTCTTCAGATCATAAACCATGAAAATTAGGTAGGGCTGAGAGTGGGATGTTCTTCATAGGAGTTTCCCCTCTGGGAATATCCTCAATAGGGAATTCCAAAGTGGAGAGAGAATTCTCGCCTCTTCCTTCTCTTTGTCCCCAACCAAAGAGTCCTTCATTGTTTCCATCCATTGGTTGTTCCCTTGTTTCACTTGCCCAATCCTCAGCACTTTCTGTTGGGCTTTCAATATTCTGAACTGGTTCCTCAACTTCAATATCTTCTATTGGTTCTGACTCCTCGGTTTGTTCTACTATCTCCTCGGCCCTTTCAGGTCCCACTACCTCCTCTGTTTCATAGTCCATTTAGAGAGGTGCCAAGTCTGTGGCCTCCGGGAGCTTATCCTCTAAGACGTTTCAGCTTTTGAGATGATGTCATCGATGAAAATTTTCCTTCCTCTCATGCATTTTGTAAATCTAAAAGAAAATCATTAATGCTCTTAAAATCTACGGTTTCCTTCCCCGACAACGGCACCAAAATGTTGGTCACTTTAATTACTGATTAAAGTTCTACATAAATTGTCAACCTAGGGAAGTATGGTTATTTCAAAGGTGATTGTGTACTATATGTACTCACTCTTAAAAGCACTAAAACTTGTAGTACAAATGAATCACAACTTGCTTTAATAACTGAAGCTCCACTTTTGTGTTACAACAGTTATACTCTATTGCAGATATCCATTAAGAGATACTTAAATTCATTCAAGGAACAATTCAACATAAAGGAACAATTCTGCAAAAGAAAACAATGGCTATGCTGTAACAGAGAATCAGGATCCTATCCCCAGAATGGGAAGCTTCAGCACCTACCTCTGTCTATCTAGCTCGCTGATTCACTCTGTAAACTTAATCACCGGTGAGACACTCATGAAATAACTTTAACCAATGCAACAATCGATTAAGAAAGGAACATAGTTTCAACAAAGGTAAAACAATATCCAGAAAACAGTACTTGTTAACAAGGTATGAATAAAACACACACTCACACACTGCAGAGAAATATAATGGGTGAATCTTGTGATGAAGGTGGGCCCTATCCTTCTCAAAAGATTCCCCAGGAGATGAGAACTAGAAAAAGCTGTTCAGAATAAGAGTTTTATTCATCCATTAATATGTCATGTTGCAGAAAGAAAGGATTCTAGTCCTGTCTCTTTTTCTCCACCTCTTTCACAGTTTGCCCCTCTTTATGTAGATGTCTCCTCTTTTTGAAGAGGAGACATCTATTACAAAATATTTACATTGCAAAATTCTATTTAACCCATTATACAAAAATAGGGAAATTAATTTCCCGTCAACAAAGTGTTGTTACAACAATACTGTCTTTAGATCATGGATGTTACATCCAATATAACAGCTTCCTCGGTGATCGATTTGGTTCATCTGTTGCCGTCAAATTTTGAATGCAAATCTCAACTATTTCAGCTTTGAGATTTGCGTGCCGTTCTTGCTGTTTCAACAACTACACAAATAGTCTTACAAATTCCGAGCAGTTTCAGCAACATGAACTGCACATCAATCTTTAACTGTTTCAGCAACTAACAATTCAAAGCTTAACTATGAAGATAGCATGATTATATGTTAAATAATAAAATGTATAGTGATGAGAAGAGTCACTACATACCTTTGGAATAATTGGGTCAAAACACTAACAAGGACTTTTAAATATGGGTTGAAAAGGGTGACATTATAACAAAATGTATAGTTAGAAAGAGACAAAATGAGGTCCTAACAAATATGTAGGCCACAAGTCCACCAATCCCCTATTTCCTTGCACAATTTTGATTGGGGTCCAATTCATAACATGTGAGCATTGGCCCCATATCATACCTACTGTCAACCATAGGTCCAACTACGCAATCCTTGAGGACACTAGTTCCTACTGCATGCAAGGAATATTCCATGGGAAGATCCAAGCGTCTGATAGTACATTGTCCCTCATTTGATCTCAACTGGGTCTCTGATAGAACTGACATGCAACAGTTATCCATGAGTAAATCCTCAGTTATCTAAAATAATAGTTGTCACATGCATGCAAGCATTAAAAAACTATATTTTATTATTTTAACAACTGGTTAAAATAATCTATCTGGACTTCACTAGTTAGAACTAAGTCAACTTATTCTCTCATTATAGAACTCATACTTAATTCCTCGATCAGTGGAGAGGATAAAGGATAAATTCATCAATCAGTGGGAAAACTAATTTGCATGTTCTCACAAAGACTTCAAGTTTAATTTTTCCAACTAATTAAGTCATGGAGATTAATCATTTAATATTTTAACCTTTTGTTAAGACCAAATTTGATTTTAGTTCCTATAGATACACCAGGGACTGCTATAAATAGGAAGGGACCCAGGAATGCTATTTTTAGAACTTTCTATTTTTAGTAGTTTCACCTCTCACCCAAGGTGGCCAATGACCTCACTGGCCAAACTACTATTTTTAGACATTGTATGTTTAGCACATTCTAAATTTAGCATTTCTTGTTGCCCACTTTTCAACAAGAACATAACTGTAGCTTCCTTGAATGAATATACAAAATACCATGGATAGAAAACCATCATGCCTAAAACCATGTGAAACACCCATGCACAACACCATAGGTATGTCCGCCCACCTAATATAGGGTTAACTTTTTTTTCCTAGGGTGTTTCCAAGGACCCCATGCATGTGACAAGCCATGAAACAAATATAACACACACCCGACATTCTACCACCTTTTTTTTTATTTTCCACATAGGGGATAACAAAAAATCTTAGTCATTGGTCCAACACTACAATAGTCATTGTTTCTCTAAACCAAGAAAACTTCTCAGTTCTCAGAAACTTTGTCAATACATCTGCAACATTATTCAAAGTGTCCACCTTTACCAACAATAAATTTTTGTCCTCAACCATTTCCCTCACAAAGTGATACTCAACATCAATGGGATTTATCTTTGAATGATAAGAAGGATTCTTTGCCAAGAAAATTGTTCTTTGGCTGTCATAATCTATCCATATAGCTCACTGTATTACCCCATACTTGAACACTTCCTTGTTTTCATTAGTGGCTACCATGTATTCTACTTCTATAGTTGAAAGTGCCACTACAAACTGTTTCTTTCTCATCCAACTGACTACTCCTCCAAATAGGTTAAGCACATACCCACTTGTAGATCTTCTTTGATCCATATCTCCAATTCAATATGCATCAACAAAGCCATGGATGTCAAAGACTCTGTGCAATCTTGGTATGCCTTGGTAGCACATACGATAATCGCTAGTGGTACACAAATACCTAAAAACCCACTTCACTGCTATCCAATTATCCATCCCTAGTTTTGACATAAACGTACTCATTACTCCCACTACATGTGAAATGTATGGTCTAGTATAGACCATTTCATACATTAGGCTACCAAATTCACATGCATATGGAACACGGGACATGCCATCTTCCTCTTGTGTATTGGGACATTGTTCAGCAGATAAATTTACACCTACAAGAATAGGAACCTTCATGAGTTTACTATGCTTCATATTAAGCCTTTGCAGTATTGTCTCAGCATACTTCCTCTAGTTCAACCAAAGGTTCCTATTTTCCGATCTCGTTTAATTTCCATGCCTAAAATATAGTTTCCATAACTAAGATCCTTCAATCAAATTTGGAGGAAAATTGGATCTTCAAATCATGGATAATTACTTTGTCATTTCCAATCAGCAACATATCATCCACATACAAGACCAAATAAATAACACGGTCACCAATTAATTTAAAATACACATAGCGATCCTATTTTCTTCTAGTGAATCCAATTCCCCGTATATATGTATCAAATTTTTGATACCACATCCTTGGTGACTATTTTAACCCATACAAAGATTTTTTTAACCTACATACCAGTTCTTTCTTACCCTTCACCACAAAGCCTTCAAGTTGCTTTTGTTGGGTGTAGTGTAGGCCATATTAATGGACCAACATTTAATTATCAATCGAGGAGTTTGTGAACTTTGAGGCACAACACTAGAAATGCCAGAGAGAGCCCCTGGCAAGCTACAAAGAAAATTCTACACTAAATTGTACATTAATCTCAACAAATTAAATGGAATCTTCCACTTCGAAAGGAATTTGAGAAAACACCAATCCTAACAATTTAGATCATGCGAAAAATAAATGGTAATCCTGCACTATTAGCAATTGTGAAAGGAAATCCTAATTATGGACAAACAAAAGGTAAGTCATAACGAGAAATCAAGCAATGCCAGAACAACATCAAAAATGAAGATTGTAAATGCTGGCATAAATTCAAGAGAAATTCAAAACCATTCATTATGCAAAGAAAAATAACAAGTCTACACTAATTTTGCTATGTCTATCTCTCTGTAACAAAAATCATATTCAAGAAATGACAACCTAAAAGTGTCAACAATCCTTGGAAATTAAATTTAGTGTGTGAAAAAATGTACGAAATAAATTGATCCCATATAAATTCTCTCATCTTCTTTGTCCCAAAGAATAAATCTTGGCAAGTTGACCGAAAGTCTAAAGGAAACTACAATGGAGAAGAAACATTGTTGATTTCAAACATAATGTAGTTTCCTTTCATCAATGTCGACTCTGCAGTATACAGGAATCACTATTTTGAATGCAAAAAATGTATATGTGGTCTCTGTTTTTGAGTAATATGTGGCCTCTGTAAGCATAATCATTAACATTTAACAAATACTTCAATACCTCCAAAACCATAATTACTCAGAAAGAGGGAAATCGATCTCATATTCTGGAGCATGAACCTGTTGGATTTGGACCAATTTAAAGAATTCAAATTTCTCATTAGAAACTTATAAAGGCAGGGTATCAATCACATAAGCCGACCTTATGAATACATAACCACTGGAGGGACATATCATGGCACGCAATCTAATCTAGTATTCGATATCAACAAACCTTTATAAATTGCAAGAACAATTCTTCCAATATCATATTCATGCAGCAAATCGAATGACATCAATTTTAAAGAAGGAAGGACACTAAAAATAATTAAATATTATATTCTTATCTTCCACACATTTCCCACACAACAAATGACAATTTAAATGCAATCCAACCTAGTCCTAAAATATTCAGAGCCGTGTTGAGCTAGTTTGGTGGCCAACCCAGCTAGCTTGCACCCTCTATCAATGACCTATTTCACATAGAGGTTAAAATTATAAAATGCATAAAATGATTAAACAAAAAATAGCTTAAAATGTCTTTATTAATCCATGGAATCTTAGTCTTTACATTGCGCGGGTAAGGGTCATAATCCAACAAATAGGAGGAACGATTCGCAAATGAGCTATGCTTATGTAATGCTACATTGGTACCATCTCCTCCCCTCCTTCCTAATAGAATCAACGTCTTTTTGCTGAATACAATTAAAAATTTAATGTTTAGTCTCTTTGTCTATCCTATACAATAAAAGGTCTTCCTATTTATAACAAAAACTTCTCCTAATTATCTGGATTAGAGGTTAAACATGCATACAACTTTAAAATTGCTAATGGATTACTGGACAAAATAAGGATTCTACATATTTGACCGGATTCCCATCAATATGAGGTTCCATACAAAAACAAAAGCTGATATTGAATCATCGAGCCCTCATCATCATATCCATGGGCATATCACATTGCTATTAATCCTCGTGGCTACTAGAAATAATTTGTCTTCCATGATGCCACTTTGTATTGGGTGTATATACGTGTTTTCCTCATCCCACTCACATGATATGAAGAATTATGTGATATTTCCAGGTGATGTTGCTTGATGTGCTTTCCTTCCAAATCCTTGTCCTCTTGGTACTGCTCCATATCAGAAAAAATGGGATCAAATTCTATTCGGGAATGGTTCACGGTGATGATATCAATACTGATCATGTACCCATATTTGAAAGGAATTCCTTGTGCATTCTTCTTTCTTTGTTTCCAAAGCATGTGGTTCTCCTAATAGAGTCAAAAGATGTAATATATGCATTTTGTTTTGGTGAAGCAATAAGAATAATAGCACACAATCAATGGATCCATGAAACCCAACTGATAATTGATGTAACACTAGAATAGGAACTATACACAAGATCAGGGCACCTGGATTTGAATTATTAACACAATCTATCCATTCCTTGACTCTAGTGCATGAACATGAGTGTAGTCCAGGAACTCTTCAGAGTGCGGGAAGCCCACCATAAGCTAGTGCAAGAATCCCAATTGGTACAAGAATCTACTGTATAGTGTAGGGAGGTGAATGCAGGATCAAGGCATGTTGGCACATATATAAAAAAATGATCAACTCAGTTTTAAGCCTGAAAACACACAAACTATTATTATTGATGTTTAAATTCCATTAAAACAAGGGAAATGGTAAATACTTGCGATAATAACCATTCAAAGTAAACAAAAGCATGAGGAATTTCAAGTAGAAGTTGATATAAAGAAAGACAAAATAGGGGCCTAACATCCCCCCATGTTGAGAATCTTGCATTTCCTCATGCAAGGAAATCAATTTTTGTTTTGTTGCTCCCTTTCAAAAATCAAAATTAAAAACATTTATAGGCATTTGTAATGATGTTCCTACAATTCTATGTGATCAACATTTCCAGCGCTAGATAGATCTTGTTCTAAAAATAGAGTGCCTGCTGGACTCTTTATTTGTTTAGACTGATTTCAAGAAGATATAACAAAAGGGCTGCCATAGGAATACTAAATTGCAAGGATGGTGTTATTTCTTGAATAAATAGCTAGCTTTTATAAATTTCCAAAAATATCTCGAAGGCATCTTTAATTAGAAGTTTCACTTTGATATCCCCATTGTAAATATGAGTGAAATTATTTGAAAGACATGGTGTTAAAAATAGACATAATAATACCTTCCCACAGTGACCATTTTACCATTATCCATGTATAGTTGAAGCTCCTCTTGTCTGGGCACAGTGAATTACCTGTACTAAGCATCCCACGTCCATAAAAAAAATCATTCCAAAGAGGTAGAACTCCAAGGCATAACACTAGAAGGGTTTTAAAGCCATTCTCAAAGAGATATGATGATGAAGTCAAGGAAAGACAAAAAAGGCCAAGTAAATCATAGTGTAAAATTAAATTTAATACCATAGACATGGCCCTACTTCCAGTATACATCTATAGGCTTGATAGAGATGCCTTTTAGCCCCATGAAATGCTTGTGTCCCACCTATTAGATATAAAT